>JAJTUV010003814.1:0-199589 GCA_021653895.1 Mastomys natalensis | reverse complement strand
CATAATCTCCCGCATTATAGCTGGAGCCATGGGTCCCTCCCAAAGTGCTCCCGGGCTGGGGGTTTTTAGACCCTGGGGGCTCTGGTTGGTTGGGATTGTTGCTTCCCATGGTGTCACGAATCCTCTTAACTCCTTTAGCCTTCACTCTACTTCTCCATTGGGAACCCCGTGATCAGTTTAATGTTTAGCTGTGAGCATCTGCCTCTGAGTATGTCAGACTCTTGCAGACCTCTAAGGAGACAGCTATATCAGGCTCCTGTCAGCATGTACATCCTGACATCCACATCAACCTCTACCTTTGGTGACTGCACATAGGATGGATATCCAGGTGGAATGGTCTGTCTCTCCTTCAGTTTCTGTCCTGCACTGTGTCTCCATATTTGCACCCTTGAGTATTTTGTTACTCCTTCTAAGAAGGACTGAAGCCCCCCCCTACTTGGTCATCATTCTTCATGAGCTTTATGTGTCTGTGAGTTGAATCTTGGGTATTTCTGGCTTCTGGGCTAAAATCCAATAATCAGTGAGTGAATACCATGTATGTTCTTTTGTGATTGGGTTACTTCACTCAGGATGATATTTTCTAGTTCCATCCATTTATATAAGAATTTATCAAATTCATTGTTTTTAATTGCTAAGTAATATTCCATTGTATAAATGCACCACATTTTCTGTATCCATTCCTCTGTTGAAGGGCATCTGGGTTCTTTCCAGTTTTTATGAAGTTACTTCCTAAACTGTAAAGGGAAGTCTACTTACCCTTAAGGCTATAAGCAACATTATGTTTAGATTTCTCCCTATACTGTATAGTTTCTGCCTCATGTTCTCCTTTTCATCTTGTGTTCTGATCATTCTAAGAAACATCATTGAAGAAAATTATGCATCAGTTTTCTTTTCAGAATGAGTATCTATTCTATTCCTTATGTTTAGCATTAATAGTTTGAGCTCTCTCCAATTTTCTTTGTAAGAAATAATGTACCTGCACTATCTACTACTTGTATTGGCAGCCAAAGGAAGTGCACTAGATTAAGTAAAACTAATAAAGGTTGTGAGGATTTTTTTTTAAAAAAGGCAATTATTATTCATAGAAATTAAAATACAATGTACCATAATGTTTTTAATAGCTTAGGAAATCAATCTTAAGAAGAAGTATAATAAGGGATACAAATACTTCTAGACAGAAAATTACTAAATATCACAAAAAGAATGTAAAAATGCCATATAACAAATACTTCATATCCCTTATTTCATAGAGTTATGGTATGTGTGTTTTATATATATATATATATATATATATATATATATATATATATATAAAATACAAGTAGTCATAAATATACCATAGAGTTTAGATTTATACCGACTATAGGTTTATACATCTTCTTAAATTGATATAGAAAATCAATTATCTACAAAAAGTTAAGATAATTAATACAATATAGTCAGTTACTTTTATTTCTGAATTATTAATTTATTAACTATCCCTTTATCCAAGCAATGAGGTCTCGTTCAATAGGTATTATTTTTATGGGGTTAGCCTGCAAATTTCATTCCTTATATTGACTGAATCCTAAAATGATTCATTTTGTTGAACATGCCTAAGTATGTGTGTTCTGTTATTAGTAGCAGTTTTCATAATTCTGTCTATTATTTCATTGATTGTTATATATAAATTGCTATTTCCCCTGGTTCTTAGTTCATTAAAATTTGAAAAGATCTCATATTTGTTATAGTGTGTACTATTCAATATAATTTCAAATAAAAGTGGCTTGTATGTATTCATGTATAAATATTATTAAATTAAATATCTAGTGTTATCTAGTTTCTCGATTTCAGTTTACCAAAACTATGTATATTTTAAACATTTATGCACGATGCAAAGATTTTCAGATCACAAAGTATCTTACAGGATAGTAAAATATTGAACAACAAGAAAAATTATATATAGGAGTAAAATATAATCTCATGTAATTAATTCTTTTTTAAGGTTGGTACATGTATACATGGGGAATACAAACATAAATACAAGTATTGGTTTTTATGAAGCTTTTAAAAACAGAATCAAAAAAATTAGTTTTACTGAGGCTTTATAATGAAATGTGGATATAGTTTTCACACATGGCTTAAACATGGACAATCAATATTTTAAATACTTCAATATATTCATAACTATATATGCAAAATAGTATATATTCATGTAGTCTTAATGTGAAGAAAACACATTAAGAACAGCTATTATCACCTTTAAATTACAAAAATCATTGTTATTAACATACAGCTAACAATGTACTTCCAGGTAGAAGTGTGAAATTTAACAATCTTCTTCATTAAAATAATATATTCAAGTGCTTGCATTTAAAAAAAATTGGCTTCCTACAGTTAATATACTGAACTTAAAGTATTAACTCATGCAATGAAATATGGAGTAAGGATCTAAAGTTTTACCTGATCATGTAGATCACAAGTAAACCTGTCAAGCTTTTATAGAAGACCATAGAATTTCAAGTCACAAAAATGAACATCTAATATACAGCAATTGTTACCCTGTAAATGAGATTTTCTGTGAAGAAGCAGTGTTTGCAAAGACTAACTGGTTCAAACTTTAGTGATATGAACAGGTTGGAATGGTACAGGTCCAGAGGCTAATTGCCTTATTTTGGGTTAGCTGTAGTCCCACAAATAGCTATTCCTTTATGAATTCTGTGTCAGAACCAACATCCTGTTACTAATAGATAAAATCCCTTTGAAATCTATTAAAGTACTAGACCACTAGCTTTCACCAACCCCAAAGGTAACATGCTATCAAATAGCCTCTGAGGCCTATAGGATCAAGTCCTCCACCTTGTAGTAAACATCTTTCTGAAGGTATTTAAGGGTATTTTCAACTTGATTTATGACTTTCTTTGTTCTGTAACACTACAAAACTTTATGAAACTGTTTCGATGTTGGAACACTGAATTTAGGATAACTTAAATCTGTGTTCCCAGGCCATAGTTACTCAAAAGGACTTCAGAATAAACTATCTTTTATTCACTTTAAGGTGAGAATTATATTTCCTGCATTAAAACAATCTCTGGGATTTACATCTCACTTCAAGGGTTCCTGGTGACACTGGAAAGGTAAACAGCAATCATTGCCATTCCTTAGGATTTAAGTTAGCATTGGAAATTGGGAAGATGTCCGGCATTTGTTGAGGCAAGGATATTTCTCCCCTGTTAAAATAAGAATCTAATCTTGATCTGATATTCCAAGCTTCCCAAAAAACTGTATACAGTGCTTGACCTATGTAAGATTTAATCCAGCTAGCCAGTCAGTCACCTGGCCAAGATATTATCTTTCAGCAAGGCTGGTTTGCCTTAACCAATGTTAAAGAAATGGAAGAAGTCATTATTATTTACCATTTTAGAGCATTAATCTATATTCATCAGGGCAGGAAGGAGGCAGGCATGGCACAGAACAGTTCCTGAGAGTCTTAGTTCCTTATCTGCAAGCAATACGCAGAGAGAGACAGGGAGACTAGGCCTGGTGTGGGCTTTTGAAATCTCAAAGCCCATCCTCAGTGACTTGGTTCCTTTAACAAGGCTATGCTTTCTCCAATAAGGCCAAACCTCCTAATCTCTTCTAAACAGGCTATGGGGGCTATTCTTATTCAAACCACCAGAGTTTCCCTGACATATTTCTTGTCTACCTTTGACTTCAAGCGTTTCTACAATTTAAAGTTTCAAATGAACTAGCAGTGACCAGTAGTCCAGAGAATATTGCATGCCAGTTTTCTTACTCAGGGGTTTCTCTAACTTTCATTTAGCACTGAATGGATATGTGAGTGCTTGATCTTGATAAATAGAGAAATTTATTTTTCTGAGCAAGTCTTCAGCCAGTGGAAAATAAGAGCAAAAGGTCAAATTCTCAACCCTTCAGAAGGAAACTTGGAAAGGTCTACACAAATTCCCTATAAGAAGTAAGTGTATGTTGTCTTTATAATGTTTTATGAGAAATGTTAAGTTCCAAAACCATTCAGAATAACAAATGGGTGAGTATATGTGATTGTCATTTTTGATAGTGTGGTGTCAGCAGAGCTGAAATTTATGACTAGATGGTACTAAGTACATGCCTAAATGAAGTCAGTATTTTATGACTAGTATTTTAACATATTGTTTTATTTTAATTGATAAATCCTAGTGTACCTATTTATGGTGTATATTATATTGAATTAATAAATACATGTATATATACATAATGAATATATAATATCTATCACCTCAAATAATCTGCATTTTTTCATGTTTCAAATGCTCTCTACTTGGTTTGAAGTGACAAAGTTTAATAACGCATCAGGAATAGTTGGTTCCTGCTTCAAAACAGTAATGTGATGATAATCTTGAAATCTTGACTTAATTTCTACAGAAATATGGCAGAAATACTGAAGTTGTCCGAGATGATTTAAAACAAAAGGCTGCTGTAAATATTAGTACTGGCTGAATAAGTGACATAAGAGAACCTAACTAGGTTTCTATCAACTAAGTACTATAAAGAGTGTCCTCCACCCTAAGTTGTTTTTCATTACAGCTAAAAAGGAATATACTCATGTCAAGAGCACTATAATTTCGAAAAAATCTCCAGTGGGCATTTTTCCTAGGTCGAAGTGGATAGCAGGAGATAGAATTCGGTTCCCTTTTGCCAATGAAATGACAGGTCTCTTTGAAAAGCAGAGTGCAGGTGGTGGTGGTGAAGTATCAAAGGTTACAAACACATAATTGCCTTGAAAGCCGGGGTGAAATCTGGACACTTTGATCATTTTAACCTTCAGAAATTGATGGCAATGAGCAATAGACCTACAGGTGAAATAAGTAACAACCACCTAAAGTGATGCCAGATGGGTCCAGTCACATAAACTCAGACCCAGAAAACCAATTCGAAAGTCACTCATCATGAAGGCAAAACACCAGAATTTCTTATCTAGTGTTCAAATGTTATATTCATTCTTGAAGCTTATACCTGTTATTTGAATGAAACACTACTCATCTTTGAGAAGGACTGAGATTGTTCATTAAGAATACATAGTAAATATTCTCTCAGTCTTTCCTCGATGAGAGCTGAAGCAATGTACCAATGTAAGGCTATTCTAGATCAGTTGTTCTTAACTATCCTAATATTGCAACCTGCCTTCAAGTTCAAATAATGCAAAGGTGGTAAATCCTACCATATTGCCTATCGATTCATGTTATTGACTTTCAGGGCTCTTATAAAGCTAGATTGTTGATGAAAATTCACTTAATCAAATTACAGCACTCTTTATACTTTGTTCCAAAGATGAAGTATTTATTGTGTCAGATCAACACAGCCTCTGGTACTTACTGATAACTCTTTATATGTGAAGGGTTTTTCCCAGTTTTTTTATAGGAAATAGAGGAAATTTTTTATTATTATATTAAAAGGGTAATAGTGCATAAGTATTATGTATGTTTAGGTTTATATTAAATGTATTATTGTTTCAATGTGCTCCAAAAAACCTTTCATGATTTTAGCATGTTAAAAGAAACATAGAACTTGGTGCCCAAATTTGGATTTTGAGGCAGCATATATACCAATTATGCTCATTGCCTAAAATATGTCAATCAAGTTACTTTCTAGATTTTTGGTATGCTTTCAAATTATAGAAAACATACATTAGCATTAGAGAGTTAGCCTTTTAGTGATGGAGACAATAGACTGGATAGTGCTATAAGTTTGAATCTTTAATGATTCCACAAAGAGTCATGCATTAATAACTCGTTCTCCGTAGTAACATCATTGGGAAAAAAATAAAACATCTAAAAAATGAGTATTTTTGAAAGATTCTTAGGTCTTTATAGTATGTCTTTGAAGAGATATGTAGTACGTTAGTCCAATCTTTTTCCTCTTTTGCTTTCTGATCATTATGTATTCACTAGTATGGGCCTTTAACATTCCCAGTAGAGTCAAAAATCAATGAGCCTACACCATTTAGACAAAGACCTCAAAAATTGAATCAAAATAAACACTGTTTGCTTAGTTATCTCGAATATTCTGTAAGTGCAATGTACATTTTGCAAATGTAAATTGTTGCACATATTTAATGATAAATTCAAATGCTACCACTTAGCTGAAGAAAGCATAGATGCCTATCAAATGAAAAGTGGATAAGTAAATATAGGTTAATACATAGAGTGTATTTTACTGTTTTTGTTTGCTAGAACAATGTTTGAAGCTTATTCATTTATAAGTTATAGTATAATTTAATTTTTAACAGTTTCAGAGGGTCAGAAACCCATGATTAAGGTGTTAGCATCTTTGATACTTGGTGAGTGCCCTGTCTTTGCTGGATAGATGGTACTTTGAAAGCTGAATACTATGTGTGTTAGACAAGTTGTTCCACATATGGAGAAACAGTACAAAAAGTTGAGTCCAGAGTGCTTTTTATTGAAGTCATAATAAATCCATAAAATCTCTGGCCTCATAACACAAATTCAAACTTTTCAGTCACCAACTACTCCTCAATACTGTCTCATCAGGTATACAATTTTTGTATGTGTTTCATGAGAGTCAGAAAAATATATTTCTACCTTGATTAGTAATGTGCCCTACATGAATTTGTACAAGGAAAATTAAAATGTTACTATACAGGGAACCCAATAACAAATATCAGTTTCCCAATACTCATAAGTTCTTAAAGGAATAAATGAAACTCAACACATCAATAGGACTAGTAGCTGAAGAATGCTTCATTATCTCTGTGATCCTAATTAATATTTATC
The DNA here is from genome assembly GCA_021653895.1 of Mastomys natalensis. Lineage (NCBI taxonomy): Eukaryota > Metazoa > Chordata > Mammalia > Rodentia > Muridae > Mastomys > Mastomys natalensis. The sequence goes on along the minus strand of JAJTUV010003814.1, from coordinate 192,819 downwards.
TATTAGACTATGCATTTATATATCTGTTTTCTGTTGCAGATATACTGACTCTTTTCTACTAGTTTTTATTTGTATAATTCAATATAACATATATTTTCTTGTATCAAGACACCTTGATTATTTTTCAAGCCAGCAACTGTGGCAGAAAGAAGTAGATAAATAACAATACAAGATTCAACTTATGCATGGAACACCACAAAATATGCTGGTAACAGCTACAGAAATTGGACCCTTTCAAACTCATTCTATGATTTTTACTTCATTCACATCATAGTAACAAATACATCATGAGAGTACACTAAGAATTATTTTCTTTTAATTTGTCAAAGATATATTTATGTCTGGATTTTATGCATATTAGTGCTTCATTTGCAAGTATATCTGTGCATAAGAAGAGGGCATTGGATCCCATAATAGGTGACTATAAGCCATCATGTGGGTGCTCGGAATTGAACTCAGGAACTTTGGAAAAACAGCTGGTGCTCACTGAACCAAATCCCCAACACCCTAAGAATTCTTAAATTTGTATTTTATCCATGAAAAGTTTTAGTTATAATTTTATGCCTCACAATTACTAAATCTCAAAATGTTGTTTCTTGAAATTCTGGTTCCTGTTCATTTTTATTAGATTTTAAAATTATTTTTAATTTTTCATATAAATTCCCTTGCTACATGTTCTTCCTGATATTCCCCACCTTCTGTTGCTCCCGTTTTCATTTTTCCCTCTCTTTCAACAACAAAAACAAAACTCAAAAAGGAAAGAAAAAAAGAAACCGCCTAACTTAGTTAGGACTCCTCTTTATTATTGCTGTGATGAAACACTGTGACCAACACAAGTTGAGGAATAGGGGGTTTGTTAGGATTATATATCCTCATCATTATCCATCACTGAAGTAAGTCTAAGTAGGACTGTAAACAGATCAGGAACCTGTATAATGGAACTGATGTAGAGGCCTTGATGAGTGATGCTTACTGCTTTTTCAGCCCAATTTCTCATAGAACTCAAGACCATCCTAAGAGTAGCCTCATCTACAATGGACTGGACACGTCAACATCAATCACTGATTAAGAATATGCCTCACAAGCTTGCCTATACCTCAATCTTATGGAGGCATTTTTTATAATAGTGTTCCCTCCACTCAGATTACTTTAGCTTATATCAAGTTGACATAAACCTATGTGTCACAACACCCAATTATAACAATCAAAAAACAAGTCCACAAAATAGCATGGAGTCCATTTAATGTTAGTCAACTACTCCTGAGCATAAGGCCTGCCTGGAGTGTAATTAATATACCCAGTGTTATCCCACTGAAGAAAACTGGTTTTCCTTTTTCTACCAGGTGTCAATTGGAAATAACTTCTTAGTTAAGGATAAGACTACTTTTCCTTCTCCTTTACTTGGATTTTGTCTGGCTTGAAGTTGTACAGGTTTTATGCATACTATTATTGTCTCTCTGAGTTCATACATGGCTCAGCTTTGCTGTGTCTGGAAGATGCTCCTTTTTGAGGAGTTGTCCACCAGCTCTTACTCCTAAAATCTTTCTGTCTCTTCTTCCACATAGATCACTGAGCCTCTGAGTGGAGAGGTTTGATAAACACATCCCCTTTTAACAGAGTGTGCCAAGTTTTCTCAGTCTATGCACATTGTTTATTTACGGATGTCTGCATTAATTACTATATACTGTAAGAAGAAGCTTTTCTGATGAGGGTTGAGTGGTGCACTGATCTATGAACACAGCAATTAAGAGTCATTTTGTTGCTGTTTATTTAGCAGAATGATAGTATTAGATTCCCTCAAGGCTCATTATCTCATGAGAATACTATTTATTTTTAAATATAGTATCTTTAAAAGTATTTATTTAAAGACAGGTTTTTAATACACAGCTCTGGCTGTCCTAGAACTCTGGCCTCAAACTCAAAAAAAATCTGTCTGCCTTTGCCTCCCAAGCACTTGGAAACAAGCCTTGCACTACCCTTCCCATCTTAGAAGTATTTCTTATTTGTAAACATGTAAAGAAAATCAATTGTATCTGTATCAGAAACTAGAAAGGAAAAAACTGATGTGATTGATAATGTGATTGACAGATAAATAAAGACATGGTAGACTACATCATTTGGGACGTGATCTGAGAAGAATCTCTAATGTACCTTAGTCTACTTATCTTTAAAGTATGAAATATATCTATATATATTAGTATTATAATAATTACAACTGTTAAAATAATAGTTAATTATTGATAGAGCTTACATTGTACTGAAGAATTTTCCAAATGTATATGGTAACAAATTTAATCTGCATATCAACCCTCAGAGGTAAGTATGGTATTTCTTATCAATTTAAAGGAGAGCAACTGATTATAGAATGATTTTAAGAAATGCCTATCTCTGTTTATCATAGAGCTAGTATTACAGCCTGGTAACACAGCTGTAAAGTCCATTTTTAAAAATATGGAAAATATAGTACTCATGGTTTTTTTTTCTATAAGAAATTCAATCTAAGTTTTGTTTTAGATGGATTGAGATGAGATGAATATATGTTCTAGGGGTGATAGACATCTAACAGCAAATAATATAATATTATATCTCCACAGTATCTAACACCTGTTCATTCCAATGGAAATCCTAAGTGTTTATTGTACAGGGATAAATTTTAACTATGTGTGATTGTAAAATATGTATAATATTACCCACTAATGACATATATTATTATTCTGCTTTTATAATTTTCATGGAAATAACAAATTCTGTTTAAAATCAAATAATTTTTAAAGTTACCTTTGAAAGCATGGCTTTAGTAGTCATATTGGCCAACAGGAAACTAAGCTTTGCCAGGATTGTAACAAAGTTATTCAATTTCCTCAAGCTTTAGTTTTTTTATATAGAAAATTGCAAGCATACTGGTATATGTTTCATAAAGTTTCTTTGAAAATTAAAAGCACAAACCTTGAATTTAATTGACACCATTGACACAGTCAAATGCTTTCCAACCTCAGATACTTTCATTATCACTGAGAAACAGGCTTTGTGACTTTGCACAAAGTAATATCACAGGATTTCAGCCTTCCTATCAGTAAAATAAGGGGAATGTCAGTATCTAAATTGTAGGGTATATGATGAAATGAAATCAAACGTAAAACATAAATGCCTGGTATTAAATGGTCTACAATAAACATCATCTACTGTTTAGAGCACTTCAAGATGATCAAAAATAAAATATGGAAGTTACTGGAAAGCAAAATAAGACAATAAACTCAGCCTTTTTTGCTCTGCTTCTGTAGAGAAGCATTGCATTATAATGGATAGGAAGAATGGTTTACAAAGCAGGCTATAAAAATAACTCAATTCTACAAAAATCAGTTAATCATTCAATTTGATAATCAGCATACATGAAACTTCACAATGTGGGCAAATCAGCAGGAGTTATTACTATTATTATTATTTTTAGAACATAAAAGTTAGGCACACATGAATGTAGAATCTTTTATTCTGCTCTGGAGGAGAATTTGGCTTACAAGACTGTAGTAAAACGACATACCAGAATTATGGTACTAGAACCAGAAATAAATAGAAATGAGTAGACCCAAGACAGAAAGCAAAAATATTCTGACAGTATCTTGTAGGTAATCTTGAGGTAAATTTATGTTATTAATTATTTAAGATTTTCATTGATGTAGATCAAATAGATACTGTCCATTGAAACAGTATTTTTAAATTTAAGAGAATTTTTTTACTTGATATGGAAGTTATTATTGCTTCCAATCTTTCATTAACTAAGTAAATGACTCTCTGAGTATATACTATGGTGTTCAGTAGGAAGCTAGTAACATTTGCTTCCTTTAAAATTTTTTTCCTTGGGGTATTGGTATTTTAACATTAAGTGTTTTACTACATGGATGAATAAAATAAAATTATTTTTACAAAGCAATCATTCATATGGTACATAAATGTAGGCAATATATATTTTTATTTGTAAACAAAATCAACAATGGAGCAAGCTAATATTTATTGATTTGCTAAACAAAACACTGTATGAATGTACACATTACATCAATTTTCATAACACCAGAAGCAGAGGAGATTCATCTGTTTAATTTATACGTGAGAAAATAGAGGTTTGCCATGGTTGTAGGGACTATGCTAAGGTCATAAATAGAAACAGCAGTAACATTTCAATTTGGATGGCCTATGAAAAATGTATTCTCCTAACTACTGTGAAATACACGCTAATGTCTAGACATGATTAAGAAACAACTAGAGTACTTTGGAGATTAAGAAAAAAAAGAAAGAAATTTTCCGTATAGAAAATCCTAATTTTGTTCTCTCACCTTGTTATGTTAGGTAAGGGTGACAGTTCTTTTGAAAACTACTTAAAATAAGAATACTCCTAGAACATATTAGAGTTTTCTGTTGATTCATTATGTAACCCTTAATATATATGTGCTTGAAAACTCATATAATGTACTTTATTAGATGATACTGTGATATTTTTGACTTACCTAAAACCATGAATGAAATGGCTGCTATCATGCTGTGTACTTTAAATACTGTTAATAATTAAAAAAAATAAAACAAGTGTATTTATTATATTTGTTTTGGTCAGTGTTGTCATCACTGAATACTGTAGCTTGAAGTTAAAAGCAAAATATTTTATACTTCTTCTAATCTATTGTTTGCGTAAAGTCTTTTCTTGTAAAATTCATGACAACAAGCTGTTTGTGTTAAATATTAAGGTAAAAACATGTATTTTTAAAGGAAAAATAATATTAAGAATATGAGATAGTTTGAACGAGAAGTGTTATACATAGGCTAAGGTGTTTAAAAACTTGATGCCCTGTTGGTTATGTTATTTTTGTAGGTTTGAAAAATATAGCCTTGCTGGAGAATGTATATAACTGGGGACAGGCAATGAGATTTCACACTAAAAACAATATTTACACTCTTCCCATGTATCCTTCTTGACCTTCAACTCCTTCTCTATGTGACTCACTCCATTTTCAATTCACTCAAACTCTCTTTAATTTGTGTGTGTGTGTGTGTGTGTGTGTGTACATGCACATGCAAGTATAATCTATTTGAGTCTATTTAACATTGTTCTTATGTGTATCTATAAACTATGGTTATTTAATCACAACATACACGACGACAATACCAATCAACATGACAGCGTGGATGGAGGAGATTTCACAAGGTTTCATCCCTAGTTTAAAAACTGCAGGTAATTGATCACTGCTCAGTGAAAGAGAATCAGTTATGTGAATGGATAACAAATAGAAGCAAACTGAAGAAGGAAAAATATAAAATGTACAGTTCAAGGAGAAAAGTGGTAGGAAGAAATCTAGTGGATATATGTCCTGTGTTGAATAAGATAAAAAAATAAAGAAAAGCCTAACACTAGATGGAATAAAAGGAGTAGTGATGTCAGGGCACTAGCCCAAACTACTAAACTTCCAACTTGTGAAATGAAATTAATGGAAAGCTTAGGGCTTTGTGTTTCACAACTTTAATATCAGCACTCAGAAAGCAGAAGTTGGTGGATTTCAGAGTTCAGAACCAGCCTAGTCTATAGAGCAAATTCTAGAATAGCCAAGCATTAGCAGCAAAGGAAACTATCAAAAAAGTTGAAAATATGTATTTGAATAAGGGAGCCATGTCCCAGCTGTAGTGAGCAGCAGAACCTGGAAGCTTAAATTAATGGTTCTGATATTAGAGGAAAGGACCGATAAAAGGGGCTTTAGTTCCCCCCTTAATGACTAAAGAAAACTGCTTAGGCCAAGCATGTGGCAGGTGTGTCCCTGCAAGGACTTCCAGAGAAGCTATGGACATGGACATGAAGCTTGAAATGTGTTGAATACTCCAAGATCCCAGAGCTCTAAGATTCCTCCTAAGGAGAGTTGCTATCAGGGAGTTTAAACATCCTAAGAGAGAAGTATATTACAGTCAATAAAGCTGGAAGGAGTTGGAGATCTAAAGATGACATCACACATGGAGATGCAGAATTTAGAGTTTGCTCTGCTTGTTTTTCATCTTATTTCAATCAAGTACTTCATCATTATGCTCCCATTTCTCCATTTTAGAATTGGAATGTAAATCCTGTCAGAAGTATATGACCACCTTTTTTAATTTTGATTTTACAGGGTCTTATAGTTAACAGATTGCTGTGAGGATCAGAGACTTTGAACTACAAACTAAACTTTTAAACACTGTTGAAACTGTGGTAGACTATGGGGACTTCAAGGTTGACTAAATGCATTTTGCATTATCATATGGCTGCAAATCTATGGGTTCCATATATCCATAAGGAGTGTCACTCTTAGGTGATATGGCTTATTGGAGTATATGTGGCTTTTTAAATAATGCATGTCACTGTGATGTGGGCTTTGAGGTTTCAGAAGCTCAAGCTAGGCCAAGTTTTTCACTATCTCTTCTGTCACATTTGGATCTAGACGTAGAAATCTCAGCTACCTCAACATCACCATATGTGCCATTATGCCACCATACATCCATTTTCATGGAAAATACTATACTAACTGAAAGGATAGTTTGAAGGTTGAAGTGAATAAGGCCTTGATCTTGTTTGAAGCTAACAGGAAGAAAACTAGAACTTATAAACTGTGTGAAAAATTGTTTGGAATTCATTGATCTGATCAATAGTATTGACAATAAAGATTATTCTTGAAACCACTTGAACTCCATAGTCTAAGGATTTTTTTTTCTTGGATATTTATTTATTTATATTTCAGATGCCATTCCCTTTCTCCATTTCCACTCCTTAGAAAACCCCTACCCCTTCCTCCCTCCACCTTTTTGCACTTTAACCATTAGAATTACATGCAAGTATTCAGGTCAGTTCGAGATTAAGGAATTAGCAATACAATAGATGCAAATAGTCAAGGAACAAGCAAAACAATAAACACAAATAGTCAAAGAACAAACAAGGTGTAAACAAAATTTTGTGAACACACCTTAATGATCACTGTTTCTCAGGGCTTATTAGATAACAAAATATCTTAGCCAACTTCCCTGTTCTAGCCCAAAGTAATTTCATGTCTGAAGCTTACTCCTCTTCAATCTAAAATTTAGATTCCTGCCTAAAATTACATCTTGATCTAATCTAGTGTCAGATTCTTGCCTAAAGCCTACTTCTTTGTCCTTGGCCAATGTCATATTGTGCCAAGCAGCCCATTTCCTTTCCTTGACCCATGTCAGATTCTTGCCAAGCAGGCCCAAAGGCTCTCTGTCTCTCCCCGCTTTTTATTTCATAAACAAGACTGAGCCTGTCTTAGATCTGTCTGCCAAGAATGTCTTCCTTACCCATTGTGGAAAATGCATTATCAAAAGCAATGCACTTCTGTCTTAGGTTGGTAAGGCTCTGTGCAGAATCTTACCTACCTTTGGCTTGCCAATCTGTTAATTTAATAACTCTGTCTAGGGGTTCACTTTCACGTTCAAACCATGTACTTTAGCTGCCAACATGTTGATGTTGTTAAAGACAAGCTTTAACACGATGGGAAGGAATAAAAATATTCCCAGGACAAAAAGGTCTAGCATGATCAAGCTATGTATGCCATTTTTGAAGCTGACCAACATAGAAATATTGGCCTCAGGCAAAGGGTAATTTTATCAGCAGTATCTGCTGCATCAACTCTCAGCAGATCAGCATTCATTAAATTCATAAGCTCACTATGTAAAGTTAAAACATCCAGAGAGGTGTTAGAATTATGCCAAATACACTGCAAGTGTCATTAAACTTCTTCCTAATTATAATGACTACCACTTTAAATTTTGAACTAACACAAATCCAATGGTATTTGGCATGACACTCAAGATGGCTCTTTACTCTTAATCTCTGAACCTCCTTACAATAATTTGAATAGGATCAAATACTATTCTACCTTTAGCATCAATCCTTTCTACCAAATTCCTATCTAAATCCTCTTTTATATTCAATACATAAGTAACATTTTTTGCTAAATGATTAACAAAAGTAGCTGTCTTAACTTCTTGTGTCAAAGCAATTCCAGAAGCAGTGGTGCTAGCAATTAATGTGACTAAAATTGTTATACCAGCAATAATCAAGCCCACTACCCTCTTGCTTCTACTTAAATCCTAACTCACTTCTTCTAGTACTTGCAAGCTTTTTTCAGAAGACCAAAGTTTTGTGATACTCGGGGCAATAAAACAAAAGCTGGTTGATAGACCTCAGTAACTGACATGCCAAGTTTAAACACACTAACACAATTAGAAAGTGTACAATCAATGCAATTGACATTGAACACTGTAGAAGAGATAAAAGTAATTTTATCTTGACAATAAAAGAGCCTGAACACATGTACTAACACTTGTTTGAAATCACAAAACACTCACAGGAGCAAATACAGAGACAATGTGTGGAGCAGAGACTGGAGGAGGGACAGTCCAGAGACTGCCCCATGTGAGAATCCATCCTAGTAGCAATCACCAAATGCAAACACTGCTGTGAATATCAGGAAGTACATGCTGACAAAAGCCTGATATACCTGTCTCCTGAGAGGCTCTGCCAGAGTCTGACATATACAGAGGCAGATGTTTGCAGTTAACCATTGAACTGATCATGGGCTCCCCAATGGAGGAGTTAGAGAGAATACTAAAGGAGTTGAAGGGGCTTGCAGACCCAGGGGAGAACAACAATACTAACCAACCAGAGCTCCCAGGGTCTAAACAGCTAGCCTGGAACACATATGGAAGGACCCATGGCTCTAGCTGTATATATAATGAAGGGTGGACTTGTTGGGCATCAATGGGAGAAAAGGTCCTTGGATGCTCCAGTGTTGGGGAATATGAGGTTGGGGATTTGGGAGTGGGTGGAATAGGAGGAGAGAAGATGGGATAAGGGGTTTCTGGGGGGGGGGGAGAAAGGGGATAACATCTGAAATCTAGATATATAAAGTATCCAATAATAACACCCCCCCCAAAAAAAAAAAACCAAAACCAAAACAAAACAAAAAAGGAGATAATGGAACTGGTTATCGCAGTCAAGCATTTGAGACTTTTTGGCAGCAATTTAATAATACCCATGTTACTGGGATTCCTTATAAGACAAGGGACCATGGAAGGGGCCCATGGAACTTTAAAACAATATCTTCATAAAATAAAAAAGGGGGAGGTATTTCCCCATACACCAAAAAATTATTTAAATCATGTTCTTTTTATTTTAAAATTTTTTTAAAAAAAATTTGGATGCCAAGGAACTTTATGCTGAGTGTCTATGGCACTATACAACTAGGCATACTTATGCATAGAGGAAAGGGAAGGATCCACTTACTGGCATATTGCATGGTCCCAATCAGGTATTTAATTTGGTGGAAGAGGGCATGCTTGTATTTTTTCTGCAGGATGCTGAAGGAGCATGGTGCCTCCCAGAGAGATGGGTGAGACATGCTGGTGCAGGGACAAAGAATGATGCTGACCTATGAGTTTACTGAGTGCCCTGACAATGGTGACTGGGAAGTTGTATTGGACATAGGTTCCTGACACACCTTTGCTTACCTATACCCCAGATGTGACAAGCTGACTTGCCTCAAGTTTTTAGACCTTATGGAACAGAGAATCAAAAAGAGAAGTTATAATGACTCTTGTATTGTTCTTAAATGTGGCCAGTTATTTGGACTCAATCATGGGCTGGTCTAGTAATCAATTTAATATTGGAAATAACAGTCTTCATTTGGAATGCTGGTTCTGGACATTTACAGAGACATATTTGGAAGAAGTTTGGGTTTTAATAGAGTTTTCCAACAACTCTATTCAAAATATCTATGTTTTCTCTGGGTAATCTCAAACCTACTTGGCAGTCATACTTAGGAATATTTTCTGATATTCTGATTATCCTCCTTCTAGACAGAATTTGTACAAGGCCTGATCTATAGAGAGTTGACCTGGTTATTTGTGATGATTACTTTTCTTTTGGTTGTTTGACAACCATGATGGGTTGATTTTTTTTCTTTGCTGTATCTGTAACTGCTCTTAACAATAGCCATATATCTGAAGAGACACTCCTGATTTGTTTTGGTAAGATTCTGTATGGCTTCTTTTTAGTAAAAGCAATGTTTGATACATGTTTCTTAGCAATTTGTAATGAAAACTCTTTTAAAGAGTGTCTCATGCCCATGTTATCTTAGAGTTTCTGATCTCTGCCTCTACATCTAAGTACCTGTGCCATCACACCTGGCAAAAATTAGCATATATTTTCTTGAGAAATATTTTCTAAATTGATCATAAAATTCATAAATTATATTCAGTGATATTGAATAGGAATCTGAAAATAAAATTAGTGCAAGTATTTAAAATTACATAAAACTATTTGTTGCTACAAAATGTTCCATGACCTCATCTAATTTTTCAATGTTTTTGCTGGTTAATTTGGGCCATTTGTCTATTTGGGGATAGAAAACAAATTATAGGAATCAACTTTCATACTGGCCTATTTTCTGCACATTACTTTTCACTATCAGTGACAACCTTGAAAGCCTTATGTTGTAGAAGGCACTACCAAAAGATGTCAGAACATCTGCCAAGCAGACATTCACTGACCCAGAGAAGACATGTATTGTGAATGAAAAACACATTTTTGGACTACATCACTGGGTTTCAAGGTTAATTTACTATTTCAATATAGTTTATTATTTTATGTTATTGATAAATAACTTCCTACAACAGAAATAAGTAGAAAAAATAATATTTGTATTTTATGTGTTTTTTTAGTAGCTTTCCAAGACTTTTAGAATGGATGAAAAGGAAGAATTTAAAGGAAATGTAACTAGATATAGCAAATTTCAAAAACATTATGAGACTCTCTGGCAAATCTGGCTATATGCCTCAAGCTAATCTTAATACTTCTATATAATTCTAAGTATATTGTCAGGAATGAACACACAAATTTATTAATGTGAAAATCTATGAATATTCCCAGAAGAAGTGATACTATTACCTAAATATGTTATAAAATATGAATGTCAATATACAGTGTAATACGCAAAGTAATATTTTATATTGGAGTCAATGAATAAATACCAAAAGTAATAATCTAAACAATTATCACAATAATATTTATGCAAAGAAATAAGGAATATAAATAAAAACTTTATCTGTAGCTATGGAAAATTTTGACTTTTCTGGTGTCTATTAATTTTCAGGACCTCACTACAGAAAAAAGATGAATAAACTGAATAATTATAAGAAAGTTCACTATTATGTTTATTTCCACTAGAACTGGCAAGGCAGACTTAGTAATTTTTCAGAAGAATTGATGATGTTGTTTCTTGAGCTACACAATGTTCACATAGCTATATAATTTATACCTTCTTGTATCTACATATTTTTTTCCATTTTGTCTTCAACCTAATTAAGCATAATTAGAGAGATGTAAGTAGATAGAGTGAGCATGTTTCATGACAAGTTGGCTTTTTATTAAAGAAGACATTCCAAGAAGAAATTGCAATAAGGCACAGTGGTAGGTATCTAAATGGTAACAATAAGAGAATGAAACCCAAAGACCCTAAAAAAATGCAAAAGCCAGTGTCTATTTAGTAGACATTTCAGACTTGGGCCTCTTTCATTGTGATGGTTTGAATTGGTATGGCCCCTATAGATTCATATGTTTGAATGCTTGCCACATAGGGAATGCCACTATTTTAAAGTTGTGACCTTGTTGGAGAAAGTATGTTACTGTGCAGTGGGATTTAATGTCTCCTGGGGTAAAAGGTAGGCCTAGTGTGTCACAAAGTTCCTCTCTTCAGAATGTGGATTAAGATGTAAAACTCTTAACAGCACCATGTCTTCCTTGATGCTGCTATGTTTTTGTGCCGTGATGATAATGGTATAAACATCTGAAATTTTAAGCCAGCCCCAATTGAATGTTTTATGTATAAGAGTTGCCTTGGTCATGGTGTCCCTTCTCATCTTCGGAGCAATAAAATCTTAACTAAGTCAGAAGTTGGTAACAGGGACATAAGTATTTCTGTGATAGGCCTGATCATGCTTTTGTTTGGAGGAATATGGGTTTGCAGACTTAAGGAAAGCAGTGGAACGCTTTAAGTGGGCTAATGGGCAGTATTAGTTGAAGCATGAATGATAATTATACTGAGGATGATTTGAACTGTGTGGTCTTGGATCAGGAGTTTTAGAGTAGAAAGGATTTTAGTATGCTGACTTGTAATATTTTGATGGACTATGGCTGCTTTTTGACTTCTCCAGAATCTGAGGCTAAAGTGAAGGGTTCACATAATCACATTGGCAACAAAAATCTCAAAACAGGCTAGAATAGATTCTGATGTGTGGTTCCTCTTATGCAGAGTATTTTCATGAAAATGAGCAAAGTAAGCAAGGAAAAATAGAAAATGTATGTGTTCAAGCAGTAGGGGTACCAGAAAGTGAAATGGAGCTAAATCCTGTGTTCAAGGTGATAAACCAATTGAGAATTGGAATAAAGAGTGTGGTGAACTCATGTGAGGACCCTACACAGATAAGGTTTCACCTTGTGAAAAGGAATTAAAGAACAGCTTAGGTACAGGTGTTGTGGTACATACCTTTAATTCAAGCACTCAGAAGAAAAAGGCAAATGTTCTCTGAGATCATGGTCAGCCTGGTCTACAGAGCATGTTCCAGGACAATCAAGGTTAAATAGTGAAGGAAGCAATAAAAACAGAAAGCTGGTGAAGATATAATTGGCCAAGATGTCCATGTTCCAGCCTCACCAAATAGAAGACTTGACAGCTTAGCTATATGGTTCTGGCTTTAGAGTTAAGAGTAGAAGAGCAGGGTTATGGAATAGCTCTCTGCAACTAAAGAAAACCACTGAAAGCAGGGCATGTTGCAGGTATATCCTTGCATGGAGGCCCAGAAGGTTATTTTATGAAGCTGTAAAGGTGAAGCCTGTATTCCCTTGAAGATTCCAAGGTGTTAGAGATGCCAAAGCTGTGGGATACTGCTGAGGAAAGTTGCTAACAGGGAGAAGAACCAGCTCAAGAGAAAGAAGTATGTAGCATTCAGCAAAGCTGAAAAGAATTTGGAATCTTTTTTTTTTTTTTTTTTTTCCTTTTTTTTTTTTTCATTACAAAGCCAAATAGCTCAGACCTTTATTGAAATAAAGAAAGCTCATATAAGATCAGTAAAGGCAAATAATTTTATGTTTTTTCTACATGTATGGATGAGCTAATTCATACATAATTTTTAGAGTCATGTGTAATTTAATTAGAGACTTTTTCTAGGAAGTTCTACAATTAAAAATAGGAAGAAACATTTATTTTGATGGCATGATAAGACTTGTTTATAATTATTAATAAAATGCCAACTCTTATAGGGTTATAGGAAATACAGGATTTCAGCTTGTATCTTCTAGTTTTTAAAAATTTATAAGTCTCTGTTTTTCTTCGCCTTCCCATATTCGGATACCTTGGAATTTTTTTTTTTTTTTTAATTTTTATTTTCAGCAAATCAAAAAAATTTAAAAAGCATTCAAACAGAATAAAATGAAAATAAACAAACAAGCAAAATACCAAGGGTCAGATATACTTATACAAGAATTCTATAGGGCCTTCAAACAAGCAACACTTTTTGAGTTATGTTTAAAAAAATTCAGAACCACAATAAGCTCCTTCACAAAGCAAATAATATTGAAATAGTGAAATCAAGTGTAGACCCAACAAAATATATAAATTATAGTCCAATATCCCTCATGAATATACATACAAAAATTCTCATTGAAGTAGTTGCAAACTGAATACAAGAGATATAAAAAAATAATTTCCATGAATAACTGAACAACTGTTTTTTTTTGAAGACCGTACTCCATATACAGGCTGCATGTTTTGGGATAGCCCCCACTCCAGATGTTTGAGACCTACATGAAAACCAAGCTGCACATTTACAACATATGTGCAGGGAGGCCTAGGTTCAGCCCATGGAGGTAGATCTGTGTAGACTAGGTATGCTCCACGGTTGGTGATTCAGTCTCTGAGAGCTCCAAGGGTTCAGGTTCATTTACTCTGTTGATCTTCCTGTGCAGTTCCTATCTCCTTAGGGCCCACAATCCTTCCACCTGATCATAGGAGACCTCAAAGCCCACCCCCACAATAACACACTTCCTCAAACAAGATCACACCTAATCCAACAGGTCACACTTCCTACTATTACCACTTCCCATTGGCCAAACATTCAATCAAATGCATTTATGGGGGCCACACCAGTTGAAACCATAACATTCACTCCCTGGCCACCACAGGCTTGTAGCCATAATGTGATGCAAATTGTATTAGTCAACTTCAAAAGTACTCTAGTCTACTAGTCTCAATATTTAAAAGTCGAATGTTTGAAGTCTTTTCTAGCCGGGGGTGGTGGCGCACGCCTTTGCCCAGCACTTGGGAGGCAGAGGCAGGCGGATTTCTGAGTTCGAGGCCAGCCTGGTCTACAGAGTGAGTTCCAGGACAGCCCGGGCTACACAGAGAAACCCTGTCTCGAAAAACAAAAAAAAAAAAAAAAAGAAAAAAAAAAAAAGAGAAGTCTTTTCTAGGATTCATACAATCTCTTAACTGTAAAATCAAAATAGAAAAACAGATCACATACTTCCAACTTATAATTGCAGAGAATACATATTACTGTTCCAAAATGTAGGGAAGTAAGAATAGTAAGGCTACACTAGGCCAAAGCAAGAAAGAAAATCTGCTGGGCAAAGTCCAGAGCTTGAGGACTCTTAAAGAATTTGGAATCTAATGAATGATTTCACATCAGACATAGAAATATAGAGTTTGGACTTTGCCCAGCAGATTTTCTTTCTGCTTTGGCCTAGTGTAGCCTTACTATTCTTACTTCCCTACATTTTGGAACAGTAATATGTATTCTCTGCAATTATAAGTTGGAAGTATGTGATCTGTTTTTCTAATTTTGATTTTACAGTTAAGAGAATTGTATGAATCCTAGAAAAGACTTCAAACATTCGACTTTTAAATATTGAGACTAGTAGACTATGAGTACTTTTGAAGTTGGACTAATACAATTTGCATCACATTATGGCTACAAGCCTGTGGTGGCCAGGGAGTGGAATGTTATGGTTTCAACTGGTGTGGCCCCCATAAATGCATTTGATTGAATGTTTGGCCAATGGGAAGTGGTAATAGTAGGAAGTGTGACCTTGTTGGATTAGGTGTGATCTTGTTTGAGGAAGTGTGTTATTGTGGGGGTGGGCTTTGAGGTCTCCTATGATCAGGCTATGTCAAGTGGTATAGTCTCCTGTTTTGTATAGATTAAGATGTAGAACTTGGCTACTGCAGCATCATGTCTGTCCTCATGCTGCTATGCTTCCTGCCATGATGTTAATGGACTAAACTTCTGAAACTGTAAACCAGTCCAAACTAAATGTTTAGTTTTGTTGTTGTTGCTGCTGCTTTGTTGTTGTTGTTTTCTTTTTTATAAAAGTTGTTTTGATCATGGTATCTCTTCACCACAATAAAATTCTAAGATATCTATTCTGAAGTTACAAAACAATTACTTTACTTTCCCTGACAGTTTAGTCTTTTGTCTTTTCCAGATGTTCAGTTCTTTGTTGATGTCAGGCAACAATCCAGTGATTCCCTAAGTGACTATCCAAATCTCCATTACACTTTGTATATTTCAAGTTGACGAAATATAGACTTACAGGCCAAAGACATGGCTCATTGGATAAAAGTACTTTGCATGCAAGCTTAAGAACCTCAGTTTGATTCTAAAAGACCACATAAAAAGCCAGATGCAAAGACCCACATCTTTAATAGTGCCATTCCTATTACAAAATAGGAGAAAGAATCGAGAAAATATTGTGGGTCAGCTAGCTGGTTGCTCAGTTACAGAAGAAAGATCATGTCTTAATAATGGGGATTATGAGACTTCATTCCCAACATTTGTCCTCTGACATCCAAAGATAGATATTTCATGGATTTTATAGGAACATACCCACCCACAAAATTAAATATGCATACAGTGTAATGTACCTTTTACTATGGAAGAATTATTTAGTTCTACTATATTTTAGGAAAATTAAAGTGATATTATATATCTGAATTAGTTAGAAAAATAAGATAATTCAAATTTATGCTATAAAGATCACAGAATAAGGCAGTTAATCACTATATTGTTTTATTAGGAGTTATGCCATTTATATGTATGATAACTTCCTACAGTGTTGTTTTATACTCTTTGAAAGTTTCTATGTTATAATATCTTTCACTTTTAGCTAAAATATGGTATGCAAAAAACAACCACAAGCAACATTTAATATGCATTCTATGCAAAAATCATATTTGCTATTTTTATGTTCTATGTGTACTTTTAGCACAAGTAATGATTTCCCTAACATATTTCTTACCAATTTGGCTTTCACTGTTCTTCAAACAAAAATATACTTTCAAGTGAGATATCTGAATTGTCATGAACAGCATTAAATTCCAGAAGTATGGAATTCTCTCAAAGAATTACTACAAGTCTTAGAAATAAGAGGTCTTTTGTTAAAATATTATGAGGTTATAGAATGCATGAAAGCAATGTAGAATTTAAACATTTGTTTTTTGTTTTTTTTTTTTTTTTGAGGGGGATTCATATTTGCTTTGATACTTGCTTCAATATCAAAATAGTTTGCTTACCTAACTTTAGTTACAATAATACATTTTCTGAAGAAGATAGTTAAAGTTTAACAAAATTAAGTTTGCAGGTATCCTAATGGCATAGTCCTAAGTTTATAAAGAGAAAATAATTTTTAGATTAAAGATCAAGCCCACAGCACAAATACAATTTGTATGTGACACTAGTCCTAATAGGACAGTAAATAAAGAAAATGTTATCAGAATATATTTCTACACTACATCAATGTAGAGACAGTGTTTCCTTTTTGTTTTGTAATTTTTTTTCTGAATTTGATGTAGCAAGGTATCTAATAGAATAAAAACTCTCTGGCAAAGAACATCTAGGCCAAAAGCCACTTTTAAATATTACTTTGGAATAGTGTTACCTGTCTCGGGATTTCACCCCTGGAGCAGATTACTCAGGCAAGATATTGGCAATATTAGCTTGAGGGGAAGGTTATGCTGCTGTGACATTCTCCTCTTGCCCAAAAACTTGGCGATATTTCATTTCCAACTTAAAACTCTACTATCAGTGCACAGAGACAAGATTATTGCCATCATGATGTGTAGGTGGCCAAAGAGACGGCGCCGGTTTCCAACTTGGCCGGCGCCGCCTACTGCGCTGTGTCAGGTTCAAGCCCCTCCCGAGAGGGCTTATGCTAATGAGGTATTGGCCCTAACCAATCCTGAGAGAACAGGCAGCCAGGTCCGCCCCCTTGGGAAAGGGGTTATATAACAAAGGCAGCTCAGCTGCCGGGGGAGTGTGGTCCGGAGGAGTCGTCGGAGAGAGTGTGGTCCAGAAGAGTCGTGAAGAAGAAGGCGCCACAACTGGTGGCCCGGCGGAGAAGAGAGAAGCGACCCGGCGGAGAAGCGGCCCGGCGGAGAAGAGAGAAGCGACCCGGCGGAGAAGCGGCCCGCGGAGAAGAGAGAAGCGACCCGGCGGAGAAGCGGCCCGGCGGAGAAGAGAGAAGCGACCCGGCGGAGAAGCGGCCCGGCGGAGAAGGGAGAAGCGGCCCGGGAGAGGGGGCCCGGCGGAGAGGCGAGCCGGCGGGCGGAAGCGAGCCGGCGGGCGGCGTTGTCCCGGCGGGGGGAGGCGAGCCGGCGGGCGGCGTTTCCCGGCGGGCGGAGGCGAGCCGGCGGGCGGCGTTGTCCCGGCGGGCGGAGGCGAGCCGCGGGCGGCGTTGTCCCGGCGGGCGGAGGCGAGCCGGCGGGCGGCGGCGTCCCGGCGGCGGAGGCGAGCCGGCGGGCGGCGGCGTCCCGGCGGGCGGAGGCGAGCCGGCGGGCGGCGGCGTCCCGCCGGCCACCCGGCCCCGGCGGCGGGGGGCGACCCGGCGGCCACCCGGCCCCGGCGGGCGGCGGCGACCCGGCGGCCACCCGGCCCCGGCGGGCGGCGGCGACCCGGCGGCCACCCGGCCCCGGCGGAGTCACCCGGCCCCGGCGGAGTCACCCGGCCCCGGCGAGTCACCCGGCCCCGGCAGTGAAGAGACGCGGAGGCCTGGCAGAGACACCCGGCGCCGGTAGAGAAGAGACGTGGCAGTTAAAGACCAACGACAACGATCCAAGGACAATGAGGAAACTGAGGACAACAGCCTCATAAATTCAGAAACTGAGGAAAAAAAGGAATATTTATTAGTCAAGGTTCCCTGGGTTGGGACGAGTCGAGAACAAGTAGAGGCTCCCTGGTTTGGGACGAGTAGAGGTTCGAGTTAAGGATCCCTGGTCTGGGACGAGTCAGGAACGAGTGAAAGATCCCTGGGTTGGGATGAATTAAGGATCCCTGCTTTGGGACAAGCCCAGGAACGAGTAAAAAGATCCCGGGTTGGGACGAATTAAGGATCCCTGCTTTGGGACAAGTCAGGAACAAGTGAAAAGATCCCTGGGTTGGGACAGTTAAGGATCCCTGGTTTGAATTTCCCTGTTTGGGACAAGTAAAGATTCCCTAGATTTTGGGACAAGTTAAGGTTTAGGGACGAGTATAAAGGAAAGCGGCAATAAAAGGTCCGCAGATTTTCTAAACTATGATGTCTATTGTCAACTCGGGTGGGTTGGCTTGGGTATCATAATAATGCTTTTCCTGACATATAGTCTTAGATTGTACCTAAATTCTTATTGTGACAAATGAATTCACTGTCAAAAAGGCCCCAGGAAGTTTTTGAACAAGTAAAAGAGGCTCAGTCAGAAGGCTCTGAGGCAGGAGTTAGTAAAATAAAAAAGGGACCAAAAAAGATAACCAATAATGATACAGAGAGCTCTCAGGCTCTGATAGCTTAGAAAAGATAGAGGAAGGAAAGAGCTTAGAAAAAGATGGAGGAGGACCTTGAGGACATGTTAACTAAAATAGGAGACCGTGGTCCTCTCAAGGAAAAAGAAAGGCAAAATGGCAGAAAAACCCTTAAACCGCATGCTTGGGAGATGCCCACAGCTCCACCCCTAGCCCGCCTCCCTAAGTGGAGGTCCCCGGCCATTCTGTCCCCAGAGACACAATGCTCATTCGCCCACAGACTGGAAGGAAGCGCTATGGCCTTTCCAGTTTTTGAAGATGCAAATCAACAAAGATATTATGATCCCTTAGATATTAAGACGTTAAAGACTCTGGCAGAATCGGTTAAGGCCTTTTGGCATTAATGCCTCTTTAAACGCAATCCTTGATAGAAAGGATAGCGACACAGGCCATGACACCATCAGATTGGGATGAGTACTGTGAAAGCCTGTTTAAACTTGGGCAGTATCTTGATTGGAAATCTATTTATACAGATTATGCCAAGGGCAGGCTCGGGCCAACGCAGCCTCAGGACAGCCCTTATGGAATCTAGATATGTTCTTAGGTCAGGGACAATGGGCAGATAACCAGACATGTTTCCACAGGCGGTGTACGGTCAAATTAATAATATGGCCATCAGGGCCTGGAAGGCCCTACCCAATAAGGGAGAAGTTTCAGGTAATTTAACAAAAATCCCAGGTCCTACTGAGCCCTTCTCCGACTTCGTGGCTCGCCTAATGGAAGCCGCAGGGAGAATTTTTGGTGACCCGAATACAGCCATGCCACTAATAAGAGCAATTGGTGTTTGAACAATGCAACAAAAGAGTGCAGGGCGGCTATCACCCCTTGGAAAGCAAAGGGTTTGACGGCTTGGATGAAGCTTGTAGGGAGATTGGTGGACCATTGTCCAACTCGGGTTTTGGCAGCTGCAGTCATGCAGTTGTCTAAGGGCAAAGGTAGGACCCCTGCAGGATTTTTGCTTCCGCTGCGATGCCCAGGACACCTCAGTAAACGTGTCCCAAAAGAGATAGAGATAAACAAGGGATTACCCCTTGTCCAAGGCAGCCAGGACTATGCCCAAGATGTCGTAAAGGTAATCATTGGGCCCCAATGAGTGCAGATCGGTAAGAAATATTCAGGGACAACCGCTGACCTCTAGTTATAGTGGTGCACGGCCAAAAAACGGGCAGTGGGGCCCCCGCTTCCAGGGCCCGCAAATATATGGAGCAGTGGAAGGCAGAGCCAGCCCAGCCTACACCAGCCCAACTTACATCGCTCGAGCCTCGGAGAGCCACTCCGGGTTCAGCAGGGTTGGACCTGTGCTGCACCACTAGAAATTGTATAACACCCCAGATGGGTGTACAACCTCTTGAGACTGACTTTCAGGGTCCACTACCTCCAACAAAAGTGGGTCTTCTCATAGGACGCTCTTCTTCTACCCTAAAAGGTCTTATAGTACATCCTGGCATTATAGATGCTAAATTATTGAGGGCACAGTTAAGATCTTAGCCTCCTCTCCACGAGGTATCGTGGCCATCTCAACCAGGAGATAGAATTGCTCAAATAATAATGCACCCAGCTACACAAATTGTTCCCTGTAAAAATTAATAAGAGGGAACAAGGGTTTCGGATCCTCCGGAACCGCAGCCCCTTCTTGTCTTTAGATTTGGATCAAAGGCCCATAATAGAATTGGAAATTAATGGTAAAAAAATATTAGGCCTATTGGAACACAGGAGCTAATCGTAGCAAATAGCCCAAAGAGATTGGCCAAAAAACTGGCCTATTCAAGCATCGACCCAGACCTTACAAGGGCTGGGTATGCAAAATCGCCCGATGTAAGCGCAGGCACATTATCTTGGAAAGACAAGGAAGGGAATGAAGGCACCTTCCAACCTTTTGTTTTAGCTTTGCCCATTAGCCTTTGGGCAGAGATTTGTTGAAAGCCATGAAACTGAAATAACAAATACACACTATTCTACAGATATAGGATGGCATCCATCTCAAGGCATAGGAAGACACCTCCAAGGGGAAAAGGAACAAGAGCAGCCGCAACCTAAAGGGTTACGCACGGGACTGGGTTTTTCCTAGTGGCCACTGGGTCTGGTATACCTATTACCTGGAAACTGAGGAGCCAGTATGGGTTCCCCAGTGGCCTCTTTTCCCTCAGAAAAGATGATAGCTGCTAGACAACTAGTCCTGGAACAACTAAAATTAGGACATATTAAACCTTCTGTCTCCCCTTGGAACACCCCCATATTTGTCATAAAAAAGAAATCAGGGAATTGGAGACTGCTACATGACTTGGGCGAGCTATAAACCGTCAGATGCAAGTCATGGGGCCAGTTCAGAGAGGCTTGCCTCTATTATCTGCTTTACCTCGTGATTGGCCTATTGTCATCATTGACATCAAAGATTGTTTCTTTTCTATCCCACTCTGTAAACAGGACAGTGAGAGATTCGCTTTCACGGTTCCCTCTATTAACCATGAGGAACCTAACCAGCGCTACCAGTGGGTAGTCTGCCCCAAGGTATGGCCAATAGCCCAACCATGTGTCAATTATACGTAGGAGAAGCCATAGCCCCTTTAAGAAAGAAATTTCCCAAAGTCCATTGTCTCCATTATATGGATGACATTTTAATAGCGCAAAAACTGAGCGTTTGTTAGAACATGTATATACAGAATTGATCAAACTATTAGAAAAAGACAGCTAGTGATAGCTCCAGAAAAGGTTCAGCGAAGCAAGGTGGCGAAATATCTTGGGGCAGAAATAAGCATCAAAACTATAGTACCACAAAAATTCGAATTACGCAAAGACAGCCTTACGACCCTAAATGAGTTTCAAAAATTGCTAGGGGACATAAATTGGATACGCCCCTACCTAAATCTGGCAAATCATGAACTAAAACCTTTATTTGAAATACTGACGGGTGACTCCGCCCCGACTCACCCCGTCATTTAACTCTGGAAGGCAGGACTGCACTTGAGAAGGTAGAAAAGAGCTTGAGGGGAGCTTTCTTAGGGAGATTAAAAATGGATTTACCCATAAAAATTGTGTGTCCTTGCCACACGTGACCAACCCACAGGAGTTCTATGGCAGGATGAGCCCCTCTTGTGGGTCCACCCAAAAATTTCTCCAAATAAATCCATAGAACATTACCCCACCACAGTAGCTCACCTAGCACAGGAGGGCATTCACCTATGTATACAACACTTTGGACGAGCACCAGATATAATTATAACACCTTACTCTGCTCACCAGGT
This sequence comes from Mastomys natalensis, assembly GCA_021653895.1. NCBI lineage: Eukaryota > Metazoa > Chordata > Mammalia > Rodentia > Muridae > Mastomys > Mastomys natalensis. The sequence continues at coordinate 170,671 of JAJTUV010003814.1, read as the reverse complement.
AAAAGTCCTGTGTAGCACAATAGATGATTGGACCATTTTGACATGTAGTTTTGATGGCATAATAGACAATCATTACCCCAAACACCCTTTAAATTACCCTTTTTTTCAAGGAACATCCTGTGGTTTTCCCTTCTATCACCTCTCATTGCCCCTTGAAAGATGTACCCAATATCTTTACTGATGGCTCCAAAAACGGTTGTGGAGCATACCTGATAGAGAACTCTGACCCCGTGTTGTGCCAATTCCAGCCTGGATCACCTCAGGTTGTTGAGTTGCAAATAGTTTTAGAAGTTTTCAAAACGTGTCATTTTGCCTTAATTTGATCTCTGATTCGGCATATGTGGTAAATAGTGTCAAAGTCCTGGAAGTTGCAGGTCCCATTAAAGCCAGTAGCACAGTGTGCACCCTTTTTAAAATATTACAAAACATAATTAGACAGCGCACCAATAAATTTTTTATTCAGCATATTAGAGCTCATACGGGATTACCAGGACCCTTGAGCGCTGGAAACAATGCAGTAGACCAATGGACTAAGAAGGAATGCATCTTCCTGAGCACTGCTTGGGATCGTGCAGCACAGTTCCATCAGTTGTTTCATGTAAATTCTAAAACTTTGCAACAGAAATTTAACCTGCCACGGGAAACAGCACGCCAAATTGTACTCAATTGCCCCAATGCATCATACATTTACATCCACCGCATGTGGGTGTCAACCTCGAGGCATCACACCCCTAGGGTTTGGCAGATGGACGTCACACATCTCTCAGAGTTCGGGACTCTAAAATACATTCATGTATCAGTAGATACTTGTTCAGGAGTGATCCATGCCACTCCTCTATCTGGTGAAAAGACCACCAATGTAATTGCTCATTGCCTAGAGGCATGGGCGGCTTGGGGAAAACCCCAAACACTTAAGACCGATAATGGCCCAGCCTATACGGCTCAAGCTTTTTCTTCCTTTTGCCAACGGATGGAAGTCTCACTCACTCATGGACTGCCCTACAACCCTCAGGGGCAGGGTATTGTAGAACGAGCACATCGCACGCTCAAGGAATGTCTTCAAAAACAAAAAGAGGGAATAGGCCATGGCCTTAACCCCAAGCATAGACTATCCTTAGCATTATTTACTTTAAATTTTCTAAATTTGGATACTCAGGGTCAGTCTGCTGCTGACAGACATCATAATCACTTACGCCCTCCGCCAGAAAAGGTAAAATGGAAAGATATCATAACTAACTCATGGCAAGGGCCCGATCCCGTGCTCATAAGAGCACGAGGTTCTGTTTGTGTTTTCCCACAGGATCAAGAAAACCCTATCTGGATCCCTGAGAGACTGACTCGGAAGATCTCCAGTCCGGCGATCCCAGACGAAAGGAGGGATGATGAAACTGCAGATCCTGATGTTGAAGCTCCTGTCGCAAGACTGCCACCTGAACGGCACTTGCCTAGATCCCGTTACTCTAAAAAGACTTATGGGCGGGAGTATTTGTATGGGGAGCTGTTGTTCTCTTTAGGATATGGTTTCTGCCTTTGGTTTCTATGTTGCTTATGCCATGACCATGCAAGAAGGAAGGTGCTTCCCCAAGTATTTGGCTGGCCTCCCTTAGGGAGACCTAGTGGGAAACCTTCTGGACCCGATATTGGCCGTCCAGGCATTTTCCCTAGATCCTGACCATCTTGACCAATGCCAATGGTATAAGGCTCCTAAGGCACCATTTCAATTTTTCAGAAGCGGGGAGTACGAGGAGTGCCTCGACTAGAGATGTTCTCAATCCTGAGATAGATTCTCTGAAAGTATGTCTGAGTGCATAGAGGTTTTGTGTCAAATACCTCTCCCTGAAAAAAGGCACAAAGGCGGGTATGGGGTGGCGCCCCCCATTACAATGCCTTCAACACTTGCACAAGGGCTCAGACCTCTGCTTTCCCCCGCTGACTTTTGCCACAGCAGTGGCTCTTTCAAGGAGTGCCTTCCAAAGCCTTTTGACAATCAAAGGCATGCTTGGGTGTGGGAGGCCTAGGACGAATCTTAAGGGTCCAGAAGTAACCTATTTCAAATTTATAAAATAAATAAGGGGGAGATGTAGGTGGCCAAAGAGACGGCGCCGGTTTCCAACTTGGCCGGCGCCGCCTACTGCGCATGTGTCAGGTTCAAGCCCCTCCCGAGAGGGCTTATGCTAATGAGGTATTGGCCCTAACCAATCCTGAGAGAACAGGCAGCCAGGTCCGCCCCCTTGGAAGGGTATATAACAAAGGCAGCTCAGCTGCCGGGGGAGTGTGGTCCGGAGGAGTCGTCGGAGAGAGTGTGGTCCAGAAGAGTCGTGAAGAAGAAGGCGCCACAATGATGTCAATATTTGCTAAAAATTTACACATAGTTCTAAAAGGCTTTAGATGTATGTATTTACTGGTTTGATCCTCATAAAACTTGATAGCTTACATATGATTTGTATTCCTGTCTTACAGACAGAGCAACCAAATCACATTAACGTTAAATTATATGCTCAAGGTTGCGTTGTATGGCTAATAATTAGATAAGTTTAGGACACAAGTACAAACCATATGGCTTGATAATCTGTACTTAATTGTATCACTTTACTGGCTTCCATGTGATGGTATAAATTTACTATTACATCTTGGGCAAATGAAGTGGAATGCACAAACAAAAAATATACTAAGTTCATATCTTAGGAGTAGCTATATGACAATGAAAGGATATATATATATATATATATATAATATATATATATCCTTTTATATGCAATATAAAAGATCATATAAACTCATATTTATCATATCTGTAATATACCAGGAATTTTCCTGGTATATTATTTCTGAGATTCCATGAGAGGGGCAGAAAATATAAGTGCCAGTATCAAATTTCTTAGAAAATAAATTAATGGAATAATAGATAGAAAGCAGTAAGGAACATAACTAAGCAAAATCATCTCAAAAATATTTATTCATTTCAGAAAAAATATTTTCACAATATTTTCCCTTTCCCTGGCTCTTTATGCAAAAAATATACCTATAACAGTAATTTGTTTGCACTCATATTTATCAGTAAAGTCAATGGCCAATTGTAATATTTATAAATGATTAGACTTCCTCGACATACTCTACCATATTTTAAATGTCCTAATTTTCCTGAGTCAATAGTTGTTCACTAATTATTTTAAGCATGAAAATGCCTATTTTCTAGATCCTGGTTTAACCTTCATTCATTGCAGGAAATCTGTAGAAAGTTCTTCTGTAATTAGAACCACAATGTTCGTTTCCAATTTTTTTCTTTCTTTTTTTTTTTTTTTTTTACCTTGATCTATAGGCTCACATAAAGATTTTTGTATCTTTTATGGAAGATATTTATCATGTTCTCCTATGTTCATTTACCCTTTCCAATGTTATTAAACACATTCAAATGTATGTGCATCATCTGTCTGCCTAGTGATGGCAGAGGCTAAAATACAATAGTAAGTCCCCTGAAACTAGAATTTCAAATTGTTGTGAACTGCTATGTGGGTGTTGAAAATCTCTGATCCTTTGGTAGAGGAGCCAGTGTTGGTCTTTGGAAAGTATTTGGATGTTTTAAATGGGGCTTAATGTCCATGCTAATACAAGCATGGAAGACAGTGGTGCTGAGGGTAACTTGAACTGTGGATGCCTGGCTCAGGAGGTTTCAGAGGAGATTAATTTTAGAATGTTGCCTAGAGATACTTCTTGTGATAGTTTTGTGAAGAATGTGGCTGCTTTTGTCCTTGTCCAAAGAGACTGCCAAGGTTAAGGTAAAGAGAGTTAGATTAATTGTGTTGGCTGTATTGGCAAAGGAAATCTCAAAACAACCTAGTTTAGATTTTGCCCTGTGGTTCACTTATGAAAATCATTTTATAAAGAGTACGCAAGCTTAGAAAGAAAAGAATACAAAATGTTTGATTCAAGTGGTAAAGGAAGGTAAAGTGGTAAGAAGAAGAATGGAACTAAATCCTATGTTCAAGGATATAAAATGGAATTAAGGGAGTGGTGATCTCAGGATAAGATCTCATCCATCTAAGCTTAATGTTTATGCATTTGCAATTGAACAAGGGATAGTTATATTATTTTAGACATTATTATGACCTGTTTTATTTTCTGTTTTCATGGGGATATAAGGAGTTATGACTGTATATCAAATTGACGAGGATTGATTGTGATGACTATTCTCAGTTGTCAAGTTGACTATATCTGGATGAACTATAATCCAGAAATGGACAGCATACCTGTGATCCAGATATTGAGACACAGTGGCCAGCCTTAGTAAAGTCTTGTGGAGAAGAATTAAAGAGTGTCTTAGGTCCAGGGGTGGTGGTAAATGTCTATTCCTAGGAGACAATCGCAAGCAGATCTCTAAGTTCAAGGACAGGCTGGTAAAGAACAAGTTCCAGCTAAAGAAAAGCTTAAATCCATGTGTAGTGATATACACCTGTAATCAGGAAACAGAGGCATGAAGATCTCTGAATATATGTAATAAAAAAATGGGGGACAAGTTCTAGAACCAGCAAGAAGCAGAACTTAGCAGCTTTGGCCATGTGACTATAGCTTGAGAATTAAGACTAGAAGGGGTTATAGGGACAACTGTTACCAGTTATCTGGAATTAAGAAATTAGTGGTTATTAAGAAGAGACCAACATCACTGAGGTGAAATCTTCTGGGAAGTAATTTTTAGGAGACCAAAGAAGCTGTGTCCCAGAGGTCTTGCTGGCTGTCACATTTTGTAATGTGTAAGAGTTATCCAGATAGGCTAGTTTTGAAGGCATGAAGGGGTCATGGAGACCATCTCAGGGACACCGTGGAAGGCCAGAAAAGACCATTGGTGAAAGTGCAGCCTCATTTGCAGTTGAAGGCCCAGGACTGAAGGGGTTATGCAAAGAAGTTGAAGCTTGGTACCATGGAGAGATTCTCTAAGATGCTACTGGTTCAGCCAGGTTGTACTGAAAGATCCTAGCATACTGCAGATGCCAGTAGCATAGTATGACCACCATGAATAACAGCAGCAGTGGAGTATAGTCAACCAAAGCCTACAATATTACCGAGGGCAAAACTGGAAAAAATACATAAGACCTTTGTAGAAGCCCAAAGATAGATCCCAGACATTGGAATAAGAATTTGTGAAGTTAAAGTTTACTTGTAGACTCCAGGATTTTAAAGACCCTAGAGCTGTGGGATACCTGCAGAGGAAAGCAAACAGGGTCTGGAAACAGTCTTTTAAGAGAAAGAATTTTGTTGCAGTCAACAAAGATGAAATAAATAGGGCATCAGACATGGAGATATAGAGTTTGGAGTTTTCCAATCTGGTTTTCAGTCTTGCTCTGGTCTATTATTTCCAGACTATGATGTTTTGGGATGGTAATATATATCTTGTGATGCTAGAATTGTGTAATATAATTTTTTATTTTGATTTTTTAGAAGATTATAGTTAAGAGACTACATGTATCTTAGAAAAGACTTTGAACTTCGGACTTTTAAACATTGTTGAGACTGTGATAGACTATGGTGACTTCTTAAATAGGTCTAAATGCATTTTTCATTAAGTGATGGCTACAAGCCTATTGGGACGAGGGAATATAATGTGGTATTTTCAATAGATTTGGTCCCCATAAATTTATGTGTTTCAATGCTTGACTGTAGGGAGTAGTGCTACTAGGAGGTATGGCCTTATTTGGGGGGGCTGGCCCTGTTAGACAAAGTGTATCACTGTGAGGCAGCTTTGAGATAATACATATGCTCAAGCTCTGTTCAGTGTAAAACATATTGAGTCTCCTCCTGAGTGTCTTCAAATTAAGATCTAGAACTCTCCTTCTCTAACTCAATGTTGGCCTTAAGCTGCCATACTTCCTGCCATGAAGATAATAGACTGAACCTCTGTGACTGCAAGCTCATTCAAATGAAATATTTGCCTTTATAAGACTTGACGCTCCCAGCCAACCATTGGACTGAGCATGCGGTCCTCAGTGGAAGAGTTAGAGAAAAGACTGAAGGAGCTGAAGGAGTTTGCAACCTATAGGAAGAACAACAATATCAACCAACCAGAACCCCCCCCCAGCTCCGAGCTCCCAGGAACTAAACCACCAATCAAAGAATACACATGGAAGTTCCCATGGCTCCAGCCACACATGTAGCAGAGGCCTTGTTGGGCATCAATGGGAGGAGAGGCTCTTGGTCCTGTGAGGGCTTGATGCCCCAGTGTAGGGGAATGCCAGGGTAGGGAAGCAGGAGTGGATGGGTGGGTAAACACCCCCATAGAAGCAATGAGCATGAAGATAGAGTAAGGGATTTCCAGAAGGGAAATCAAGAAAGATGATAACATTTGAAATATAAATAAATAAAATATCCAATAAAAAGGTGGGGAAAACAACAACAACAATAACATAAAAATAGAGTTGCCTTGGTGATGATGTCTGTTCACAGCAATCAAACCTTAACTAAGACAGACAGCAAGATACATATATACCCACAGTTACATGTGCACACACGAACAGATTATAATTCTTCTCATTATGTAGGTTTTGGTTTTAATGACTTTTGTCTGTTGGTGAGTAAAATGGCTAACTATGGAACCCAAGTTTAATTATTTTATTTTCATTTTCTGTGGTCTGATTTCAATTTAGTGTTATCTTCAAAATCATGACCCTTAGTAGAAAATATCAAGTGTTGAAAATGATGTGGTACACTCTATCATTTCTTGGTGGTTGTAGAATATCTATTTTCTTTTATTCCTAAAAGATTCATAGCTGTAATAAATAAAAAATAAAGTTAAGAAAAATGTGACTGAAACCAGTTTGGAAGGTGTAGAGAAAAAGGGGATCCTTGGACCATGTTATACAAAGATGATTCTCAAACAGTGTCAATCTTTTAACATGGCACCGGATTCTTATATCCACATATCTGAGCCATACACTATTTTTCTCAGTCATACCTAGTGCTGGTATACTGTTTTTCTTCATAAAATGCTCATTTACTAATCCTTTCTTAGATATATTCTATTACATTAAAACTATCTTTAATGTGAAAAATAATTTTATTTTATATCTAAGGGGGAACAAACCACTCTTAAGAAGACTAAAAGGAAATTGATTTATACAAGGGGGTACAAAACATGAAAATCTAAAACAGAACAGAAGCGGGAGAGGAAGCAAGGACACTAGTGAAAGAAAAAGACAAATTAAAAAGAGGACAATGGAAGGGCTATGGAAAGACTTCTGCCAACTGTGTTAAATATTAGGTATATTTTAAAATAAATATCCCTTGTATGGCCCTTTAAAGCAGCTTATTGCAAGCTAGTGATTCTTGGTTTTTGTTACAAAAATAGTTTAAAGCAGAAAATGTAGTTAAATCCTAAAAGTTTTGTTGTAAAAATAATGAATGATTTCATGAGATTCTCCTTACTCATACTGGGAATTTGGCTGGACTGATGTCAATGTACCTGGGTGGCTAATAGCAATTTCTGGCCTCTGATGAAGGAAGATTGAGATTTTTTTCAGGGATATGGCCTTTGGAGAGTAAAACTGCTCCAATACATTGTCCTATAGCCATTCACATCTATATTGCTTTAAGAGGATTTAGTGATTATTGTAGTAGCAACGGTTACATCTATAACACAGATTCTTCACCTAAAGCTCAGATTTCATTGTGGATGAGATGGGTGGAAAGGTTGTAAGAGTCAGAAGAACAAGAAATTTTCTGTGACATTGTGTCTTCTAGAAATGTCACAGAAGATATACTCATGAAGCTTAACAATGCTACCTAGACATGACCTGAAGGAGGATGAAACAAGTAGACATGATTACTTGGAAGGGGGTAAAGTTCACAGGAAAATCCAACTGCAGACAAGAACTACAGGCATCTAAAGAATTCTGAGAGCAGAAGTAGTATTTTCTAGGGAAGAGAACATCAAACATTTGCTCAATACTAAATGGTCAACCCCGAAAACATATATACACAAGTAGCATTATATACACTGATCAGATTGAATTCACATATTAAGAATAAACATATACACACATTTGTAACAACAATTTAAAAAAGAGAGCATGGATTTGGGAGGAAGGAAAGGGGAAAGGTATATGGAGGTGTCGGAGGAAGAAAAGTGAAGAGGTAAATGATGATTTATAATATAATCTCAAAAAAAAAAGAAAACAAATCACAGCAAATGATGGAACAATACAGAGAAGAATCACTCCTATTCACTGTTGTAGGGAGTATGAAATGCCTTAGTTACTATGAAAATCACTGTGGAAGTTCCTTAAAATCCTAAAGATAGACCTAGCATTTAATCCAGTTATACTGTATTTAGACATACACCCAAAGGATTATATATCCCTGCAGATACTTATTTTTTCATGTTTATTGCTGCTTTATTCATAATATTAAGGAAACAGAAACAGACTGGATATCTGTTCACTGAAGAATGATAATTAATACATATATGTACACACATATATACATAATGGAATTAATAAATAAAATTATAAAATTTGAAGGCAAAGGAATGGATATGAAAATAATATTTCTATGTAAGATAATCTAAAACCGGAAGTGTAGGCTTAGACTTTTTAAAACCTACTTTAAGAAGAGTTCTTAACACTTTAACCTGCCTTCTGGACCACCACTCATCAGAGGTAGTAGAAAGGAAAAGTTAATGGAGAAAAGGGGGATGTGGACCTGTTTAGAAACAGTTCTTTTGGGCTAATTCTGATCTTCATTGCCAGAATATCAGGAGATTAGTTCACACAAGTCAACAGTTGTAGCTCAATCCACTTGTAACCACCATTCACAAATCAGCAATGGCAGCTTGAAGCAGAAGAAAGTGCGAGGCTCAGCCATCCAATCCAAGTCCTCAGAAGCTGCTAGAAGCCAATGGAATATTATGAGAAGGTCTTTGGAGCAGTTTTCTCTACAAAATCATGATAAGTGATGATTAGTGACAAAGGCCAGGTAAACCAATGCCAGAGAATCATCAGTGCAGACCAGCATCAGCAAAGCCCAATGAAGACCAGCAAAGAGTGTCAAGGTGAACTAATGCCAGAGCACAGCATCCATTATCTATTGATTTATACTTATACCCTATCCAAACATCATATATTATCTCAAGCATCTGTTCAAGAAAACTTCACAAGGCAGCTTCTAGAAAAAACACCATGTGTCCGTACTCAGCAAAACATCCTATCACATGTCTGTTTTAGCAAAACATCCTATCATAAGACTGTTTCCAGAAAAACATGACATGACACAACTGAGCCTCCAAGAAATGAGAAATTTTTACTTCACAGAGGGTAAATGCAAAATTCTCTTTATGATACATTTGACCCTAACTTTGAATACTTAGATATATGTGTTTTTACTGGAGTACGTATAAAAGTCTATAAACTAGAGAAAGATCAAAAGGGGATTGGAGTTAAAGAGAGGAGATAATAGAATACATGCAATATGCAAGTAAAAAGAAAGCAATGAAATAGGAAAGTTTAAATGGGGATGGGGGCAGTAAGGCAGAGTAAGAAGTATGGAGAGTGACAGCTAACATTTCTAAAATGTTTGGAAATACAGCTTCTGGGTTCCTGATGCCAGGATGACAGCCACCTCTCTGTGGTAGTGATGGTGGCCCATTCTTAATTGTTGCTAATTAAAAATCTGGTGATGAACTCCACACCGATTGTTGCACAAAGCATCAGTTAGTCCTTGTTACAAATGAGTGAAGGGCAAGTGCACACTTCTCTCAGAAACAAAGGGAGCAAAGTTGCCTTCCAACCTGCTCCTGCTCCCAAAATCCAAATGGAAGCTTTGCATGTTTACCTTCTGGAGGAAAACAGTTGTTAGAAGAGTTATTGTTGTCCATACCCCACTCAACCCAACCCTTTGCCTCCTGAGCAGGTTCTGGCTTTTCCACATTCTCTTCTACACTGTCTGGTAGACATGTGCTACATTGAAGAACACAAACTCTTGTTAAGACTTGTCCTGTAGTTTGGTATTACAGATGTGCTACTAGTGCAATAAGGTGAAGGCTGTCTGCCCAGAGAAATATGTAATTTATATAAGAAAATAAATTTCATAAAGAAATTGCCTTTAAAACATTTAGACAAAATGACATTTTAGAAAAAGCTATGTGAAAACTGCTATTTTATCAGCTTACACACACACACACACACACACACACACATATACACACATTACACTCATACATATACATACATACAGACCTGCATATACATATACTACAAAATTAATGTGAAGTCATCCTATATGTGATCATAATATCTCTTTAACACATGTTGTCTGTCAATAAAAAAGCCCCCTGAAAAATATAGGTTATCTTCTTTCAAGTTGTTGTTTAGGACAACCTCGTAGACTTCCAAAGCAATAATAGATATTGTTACTGCTCCTGGCTTATATACAGGAAAGAGGTGCAGAAGACAACAGATAGTTGTGTTATAAGCAAATGGACTCTGGAGGCAGATGCTGACAGATCTCTGAATTTGATATCAGCCTGGTTTGCATAAGGAGTGCCAGGAGAGCTTATAACTTAGAGCTATATAGTGAGATTTCCTCCTCAGTGTGTGTGTGTGTGTGTGTTGTGTGTATGTGTGCATATATGTATGTAAATATAGGTAAATAGATAGATAGATAGATAGATAGATAGATAGATAGATAGATAGATACATAGATAGATACATAGATAGATACATAGATAGATACATAGATAGATACATAGATACATAGATAGATATGAATAGGTAGATAAAAAAATTAGTTACACAAATATCTATCTATCTATCTATCTATCTATCTATCTATCTATCTATCTATCTATCATCTTTAGTCCACTCATGGTACCCAGTTTGGAGCAAATAGAAATGTGTTCAGACCTTTTGAGGAAAAAAAAAAATCATAAAACATACTACCACCTAACAAATTCATCAGAAGTAATGTTGATATTTTCTAATGAGAGAACACTTAATAAGATAGCTTTACCTTATTATCAGAGAGGCCTTTAGCTCACACAAAGGAATGACCCTATTGAATAAGTACACCTGTAAAACAAAACATCTTGCCCACCAGAGTCAAAGAGCTCCAAACTCAAACTTGTGGATACCTAGACTGTCATGTTTGAAATTGGTTGAACAAAAAGCAAAACCAACATGAATATGGGAAGGGACCCACAGGGAGGAACAGGGCAATGGCAGGATTGGGAAGCAGATAAGAGAGAGTGAAGATTGAGAGTAAAGAGAAAGTACTAAATACATGCATGAAATAATTCAAAGAACAAATGTAACCAACAAAAATGAATAGAAATGCTTTTCTTCTTGGTGAATTTTTTTATTGAATATTTTCTTTACTTACATTTCAAATGTTATCTACTTTTCTGGTTTATCCCCTGAAACCCCCTACTGCATTCTCCCTTCCCCTGCTTCTATGAGGGTGTTCCCCAACCCACCCACCCCTGCCTCCCTGCCCTAGAATTCCCGTATATTGGGGTATCTAGCTTTCACAGGACCAAAGGTCTGTTCTCCCATTGATGCCCAACAAGGCCATCCTCTGCTACATATGTGGCTGGAGCCATGGGTCCCTTCATGTATACTCTTTGGTTTGTGGTTTAGTCCCTGGGAGTTCTGGGTGGTCTAGTTGGTTGATATTGTTGTTCTTCCTATAGGGTTGCAAACCCCTCCAGCTCCTTCAGTCCTTTCCCTAAGTCCTCCATTGGTGACCCCATGCTCAGTCCAATGATTGGCTGGGCACATCTGCCTCTGTATTTATCAGGCTTTGGCAGAGTCTCTCAAGAGACAGTTACATCAGGCTCCTGTCAGCATGTACTTTTTGGCATCCATAATAGTGTCTGGGTTTGGTGACTGTATATGAGATGGATCCCCAGGTGAAGCAGTCTCTGGGTGGCCTTTCCTTCAGTCTCTGCTCCATACTTTGTTTCTGTAGTTTTTCCTATGAGTATTTTGTTTCCCCTTCTAAGTAGTTTTTCCTATGAGTATTTTGCTTCCCCTTCTAAGAAGAACCAAAGCACCCACACTTTGGTCTTCCTTATTCTTGAGCTCCATATGGTCTGTGAATTGTATCTTGGGTATACTGAGCTTTGTAGCTAATATCTGTTTACCAGTGAATGCATACCATTTTCCAGTTCCATCTATTTGCCCAAAAATTTCATGAAGTCATTGTTTTTAATAGCTGAGCAGTACTCCATTGTGTAAATATACCACATTTTCTTTATCCATTCCTCTGTTGAAGGACATCTGGGTTCTTTCCAGCTTCTGGTTATTATAATAAGGCTGCTATGAACATAGTGGAACATGTGTCCTTCTTATATGTTGGAACATCTTTTAGGTATTATGCCCAGGAGTTGTATAGCTGGGTCCTCAGGTAATACTATGTCCAATTTTCTGAAGAATATCCAGACTGATTTCCAGAGCAGTTGTACCAGCTTGCAATTCCACCAACAATTCAAGAGTGTTTCTTTTTCTCCACATCCTTGACAGCAGATGCTGTCACCTGAGTTTTTGCTCTCAGCCATTCTGACTGGTGTGAGTTGGAATCTCAAGGTTGTTTTGACTTGCATTCCCTGATGACTAAGGATGTTGAACATTTCTTTAGGTGCTTCTCGACCATTTGATAGTCCTCAGTTGAAATTTCTTTGTTTAGCTATATATATTTTTTTAATAGAGTTATTTGATTCTCTGGCATCTGCCTTCTTGAGTTCTTTGTATATATTGGGTATTAGCCCTTTATTGGAAGTAGAATTGGTAAAGATCACTTTCCATGCCAGATATACTCTGTTATATCAATATCTCCACTTTTGTATTAGGTGAACCCAAGGAATGACTTAGTACTTGAACTTCTTAAGAAGATTTGAGAAAGCAGATAGTTGTATATCAAGTAGTAGTTGATCAAGGAAGCAAGGATATATTCCAGAAGAAGAAGCAGAAGAAAAAAGGAAGAGGAGGAGGAGGAGGAGGAGGAGGAGGAGGAGGAGGAGGAGGAAGAGGAGGAGGAGGAGGGGAGGGAGAGGGGAATAGAGGGGAAGAGAAGGGGAAGGGGACAAAGAAGCAGAAGGAGAAGGGAGGAGAATGAGGAGGAGGAGGATAAGAATGAGGAAGAGGAGGCCAAAGAGCCAAAGAGGAGAAGGAGGAGTGGGGAGGAGGAGGAAGAGAGGAGGGGGGGCACTAAAAAGGAAGAGCGACAGACAGATTCTAGCATATATACAGTTTGTGTTTCTCCTCTCCATGTTGTCTCCCTACTTGAGCCTCTCTAGGGATAAGAAAGATTGTGCTTTTTTTGAAAGCCCATTTTACCCAGAGTTCAGTCTGCTCTAAATAAACTTGAGAATTATATATATATATATATATATATATATATATATATATATATATTAATGGTTTAAGTTCACTTACAGTTGGAAAGTGTGTACTAGGAGAAAAAGTGACATCTCTCTTTCCATGCTTTCCTACCCAAGATGTTTCTGAATCTGTAAAGACCTCTTCTATTTATTTTTAATTCACATCCTTTTTGAGAGCTCTGAAGTGGCCCATCTGTAGTCAACAAACCTTACCTTTATACCAGCATATTGTTTTTAAATTCTAGTTAATAGCTTGTGATGGTTTGTATATGGTCCAGGGAATGGCACTATTAGAGGATTTGGCCTTGTGTCGCTGTGGGTGTGGGTTTTAAGACCCTCATCTAGCTTCCTGGAAGCCACTTTTCTCCTAGCATCCTTCAGATGCACCATGCCTGCCTAGATACAACCATGCTCCCACCTTGATTTTAATGATACTGAACTACTGAACCTATAAGTCAACCCCATTAAATGTTGACCTTCATAAGACTTATCTTGGTCATAGTGTCTTCTCAAAGTAGTAAAACCCTAACTAAACATACCTAGTAGTCTTTATCCTCAATGGATGTGTAAGCATACATTTTTTGCAACCTACATTTAGTATATGTTCAACAAACTCTCTTGTGGACCACCCACAAAGGCAGTGGAAGAGATATGGAGGGAAATGTGCCTATTTAGCAATAATTCTTGGGGGTCAGCTAGATCTTCTTTGGCAGTGTAGTAGACGCAATTTATTTAAAACAGGCCTCTGGAGTTGGGTGCCAATTTTTAGTAGAGGGAATTATTTAAACCACCAAATTTGTCGCTGTAAGATCTCCTACCCAAATGAGACCAGTAAAGGAAGACACAACTCAATAATTATGGTATAAAATAGCACGCTAGATTGGGCAAATTTACCACTACACTACTCTAATCCCCGGCTATGAGATCCCTTATAACTTGCCGTTCATCCAGGCCTTGTGGTTGTCCAGCTCCGGCTCCTTCATCATTGGCTTACTTCTACCTCCAGTTTCCTCTGCTTCTGCCTCCTCCTTTTTCTACCTCTGCTTCTCTCTGCTTCTGCTCTGCTTCTGCTTCGACTTCTCCCGTCGACTTCCTTCTGCTCCTACCTCTGCTTCTGCTTTACCTTTTATATCGAATTCCTCTCACTCTCTCCCCCCTTAAGCCTTTTTCTCCGCCTCCCCTTCTACTGCCCAATCTCTGGCTCTAGCCTTTATTTTACAAGTTTTAATTGGACAGAAGCTTTACAAGAGGTCACCTGTGTGCAGATTCAGTCATCCTTGCAGCCCTCCCAGAAAGGTGGAACTAGGATCAAAATACAAGGCTGGGGCTATCCACAACATGGCAGCATTTTTTTGCCATAACCTACACCAAATATGAATCAGCAGCTGCATTCCAGACCTCTCGGCAAGCGATACCATACAAGAACCAGCAAGTATAAGCTCAATCCTGAAGAAACCACAAGGCTTGTCAACCAGACTGAGGTGGCTAATATGGCAAGAAGCTGCAGGAACCTCCTGAGCAATTCTTTGAACAAAAATGTTTAATGAAGCAGGATACAGTTTAAAAAAAAAGAATCAGAGAAACTATATTGAAAAAATGATGAATATGCTAGCTTCAAAATTGAAGCAAAATAAAAAAAATGCAAGCACAGTACATGTCCATTCATGTAAAGTTTAAAATAAGTCCAATTCATGCAATAAAAAATAATGATAATGATTTACATGAGATAGAAAATAAATAATTTAAGGAATTATAAATTTGAACCATAGTTAGTTGTTTAAGATTTATTGTATAGTTAGTTATATGATTAGTTATTTGTGATTTTATCACCTTTTTATCATTAATTTTCTTTTTTGGATATTTTAATATTTAATATTGATATTTAATATTTTATAATATTTAATATTTAATATTTAATATTTAATATGTATGGTTGTTTGGCCTGCAATGTATGTCTCTGTACCATCTTGTGGGTATTTGAGAATCAAGCTAGGTCCTATTGAAGGGCAGCAAGCATACCTTTAACTGCTATGCCATCTTTCCAGTCCTCCTTTGCTTATTACAACTTTTTAAAAGTCATCAATGTTTATATTTATTATTGTGTATTCTGTGGTATTCTTAAAATGTTTCCAAGTCAGTTTTATCACAAATATAACAGTAAAAAGATACATTTAAAATACAGATCAGTTAGCGCCAATGGACTTTAAAAATTTTATAAATTTCTTGTCAATAAAAATTATAACAGTAATGAGATACAGTGAATATATAGGAAGCATAACTTTGTGTTAATACATTATAATATTCAGATGAATTAATTCTTTGTCAAAGGAGTTAACAAAAATTTCAACAAAATAAATATCTAAATTATTATATAAATTACATACATAATTTAGAATTTTATTTATAAAGTAAATTCTAGGACAAGTTAATTTCAGTTATATTTTTTTCAATTTATCTACCTAAGAAATAATGTCAATATTATCTATTATTTCAGGGAATAAAATTTAAGTATCACATCTGAATTTTTTTTTTATAAAATTAGCTTGACGTACAAACATTTCATGAACATTATATAAAAAAAGTCTTGGACTGCTGATGTTATTTAATGGAAATTTTTTGATACACAGGGGTCTTAGAGAAGCAAAGAAAAATCCAAGCCTCAAATTAGTCTACAAAGACATAATGATTAAGGAATAAGTTGTTGACACAGATATGAAAGGAACAATACAAAAATAAAGGAAATGGAACTGATCCATTTACAATATAAAAGTCAAAAAACCTTTTACATGAACTAACCACACAAGAGGGAAGACATAAATTGGTGAAATTAGAGATGAAAAGAAAGACATTACAACACATAACAGTACAATTCAAATGATCATCAATGTTTGATTGGAAAACCTATATGCCAATATAATAGACAGTCAAAAGAAATAGCTAATTTTAGACATACATGACCTACCAAAATTAAAACAACCATTTGTATAAATAAGTAATTAGATTGCAGAAGTAATAAGAAAAACAAAAATCTAGTTACCAACTTTATAAGCCCAGATTTCATCTGAATTTTATGAGAAACTAATGACAAAGAATTAGTGTAAGCTTAGATTTTTTTTCATAACCTACTTTATTTAGGGTTCTTAAACTCTTCAAACTGCCTTTTAACCCACAGATCAGATGGTAGAGAAAAGAGAAGGTTAATAAGAAAAGGGTATTGTGCATCTGTTTAGACATAGTTCTTTGGAGTGATTCCAATATAAATCAGTAGTGGTGGCATGAACCAGCAGAAACATCAGGGCTCCATTGAATCAGAATAGAATCAGAATCAGCCAGAATATTATAAGTTCTTTGGTGAGTTACTACACTCTATGAAGTGAAGACCAGTGAAGACCAGGAGAAGCAGCGTTGCATTGTGTAGCAATGCAAGAGCACCCTCCAACTGTTAGTGAGGTCCTATTTATATTCGTTCTAAACATCATGTGCTCTCTCAAGTGCCAGTTTACAGCAAACATCACATGCCCTTGCACAGGACAGCTTCGAGAAAAGAATCATGTGACAGCTGACAAATGCTTTAAGGTGGGACTTTCTCCTGAAAGACTTCCCACAGTCACAGCATTTGTCAGGTTTCTCACCAGTATGAATTTGATGATGCACAGGCAGGTGGGGTTTAATAACTTCTCACAATCTGTGCACTCGTAGGGCTTCTTCCCTGTGTGAATCGATTGTGCTTCTTCATATCTGATGCATAAACAGAGAACTTTCCACAGTGGCTACATGTGTAAGGCTTTTCCACAGTGTAAAAATAAAAAAAAAAATTGAAAAAAAATTTTATCATGAATTTTTGAAAACACTTGTATAAATGAATACATTATTCTGGAAGTTACTTAAAGTTTCAACTATGAAACTATAAGCATTTCATAAATTTGAAATAGAAAATGATCATTTCACTATTTTATATATTTACATCATAATAATCTATCATTCTTTAATTAACTAATAAACTTATTTACTTATGTGTTTATGGGCAACATGTTATAGAACATGTGGAGATCAGAGTTGAACTTTGCATTGTTGGTTCTTTCCTTCCACTCTTTTCGAATTAGTCACCAAGAATCCACAGAAAAATGGCTAAACACACTATGGTATTTTAGTGTTTCTAGTTTATATTTATTGCAAAAATAGTCATAATACTTCTTGAGAAAACTTTATAATGAATCAATATACAAACACTACCTTTGTTTTGGCTGCAGCCTTTTCTGTTAACTTGTTTTATGTTTTGAAAAATTTCTCTTGCTCTAGACTAAACCTCATTTATTTCTTTTTAACCATGGCCTAGAAGTAATGATATATATGTACATGCATGACAGAAGGAAGATGAATACAGAGATAATAGCTTGCCATGTAGACATACAGAGAGTCTAGGTATATAGAGGATATCAAATAAAGTTGTATGAGTATAATGTTTGTCCAACAACAAAATTGTTTAAACTTATCTTTCAGGATGTGTCTCATCATCCACTGATATATAACTAAATGACAAGAAATAATAATGGGATAGTTAACAATAGGACATTGATCTTGTCAATGATTGTCTTTTTCTTTATGTGAAAATAAAATAAATATAAAAGATGCAAACAGCAGATAAGTACAACTACAAAAAACATAAATTTTATGATATGAAACTAAAGCATTGTGAAAATTACCTAAATAGTGGAATAAATTTTTTTTAATTTTTCTAATATTATATCTTATAAAAGGTTACTATTTATGTTGTCAGTTTTCCATTAATGGTATGAAATATCATATATAATAAATTTATATGGAAAATGACTTATTTTGGATGATGTTTTCAAGGTTTCAAATTGGCCATATTCACTTGGGCCTAAGGCAAGGCAAAATATCACAGTGGGAAGCTAATGGCAAGTTTAATCACATTACTTAGCCTAAAAGCAAAACAGAGACAGTGGAAGGGATATTGACCAGGTATCAAAACTTTCTAGGTTGTGCCCTCAGTAACGTAATTCTTCTAGTTAAACCCTACCCTACAATATTCCTCCATCTTCTAATTACATCATCAGTAGAATACAAGCAGTATAAACTATGGGGGCTTATCATGATCTATAACATAGGATGCTTCTCCGTGTCACAAAGTCTCATGTCCATCTCACTGTGCAAAATGAACTCAGTTCATTTCCAAGATTTCCATCCATCCATGTTATCAGTTTTGTTCAAAATAGCATGAACAAAAGTGTTCTTTAAGATGTTTCTAAATGTCAACCAAAATAAGTTATGTGTTTAAAAAGTATGAGGGCACAGGGCCCATTTTCTAATTATTTTAGATCACATGGAAATAAGTAGCAAGAAAAACTTAGAAAAATGGAAATTGAAGACTAGAAGGACAGAAATTTTAATCAAATAACTATGTCAAACATTTAGTTTATGCTGTGAATTCTAAGGGCTTGCAAACTCTGCATGTATGCTCTAAAGGTACACATGACCAGGGCTGACTCTGTCACACATCCTGCTGCCTTTTCTTTGCAGAGATCTCATTTTTAACATCACAAATTCCTGAGGTCACCCATGAATCTTCAGCCTTACTCTTACCACCTCATATTTCATACTTTCAATAGAGGCCATTCACAAGCTAAACCTCCTAGGATTTACTTCTAAATATTGTTGGAAGTCTTGAAGTCAGTATGCCTCCTATATTCTGTATGTTTACAAAGACATCACACACTGATAATATTGAGGTCTCTTGCCAGCAGGAGCAATAGTTGTGCCTCCTGGGACCATGACAGCAAGGTCTCTTAATGTTTGCGTGGATATATTTTAGGAAGGGAATCCTGGTGAAGCAACTCTCTAGATAATTCTTTGGAAGTCAGGCAACTTGAGGCTCTCTGTCAAACAAGATTATGCTTTCAAAGAAATTTCTGCTCCAATAGCCTTGAGCCCATGGTGGATGTCATCCAGACAGTTCCAAAAATGCCCCTCCATGCATATTTCTCATTGTCCTGAGAAATATTACTGGGCTTAGTTTTAACTGCCCTTAATTGCTCTTTTAAGTGTGTTCTCTTTTCTGGAAAACATGGCAAGATTTTTCCCTTTCCCTCCCCACTTCTTTTTATTAATACAGTATATTGGAACAAAAATTTGAGCAGCACACAAGATAAAGTAGTCTATTATTGTTCACTTGAGCTCTCCCAGACCTCAAAGAATGGATAAAATGAGGATAAATGTCTTATCATAGTGCAATGCACATTTTTGTCTACTACAATTGCAAATAAAATCTTTAAATCCAAATAAAACCTCGTTAACACTGACTTCTCTGTCTACAGTGCTCCCAACACTGCCCTCTGCTATCCAGTAAGAATCATTCTTTGCTATATTGTTAGCACTCCAAGGTTATGCTTTCTCCCACCGTTAGACTTCTCCATATACCTCCACTAAACCAACTGGAATTTTTTCTGAACTACATTATCAGTAGTAGTTAGAGGTACGACACCTATTTTGGTATTAGTTTTCTTAGCTTTCCCCTTACTATGACTGTCTCAGGCAGTACTCTATTCCTATGAAAAGACACCATGACCAAAGCAACTCTTATAGAAGAGAAAGCATTTAGTTGGGGCCACTTGCATTTTCAGAGACTTAGTCCATTCATAATTATGGTGGGATGCAGGCACATATGGTACAGGAGAAGTAGCTGAGTGTTCTACATTCTGATGTGAAAGCATCAGGCATAGAAAGAGGGAGAGCTACTGGGCCTGGCATAGGAGTTTTAAATCTCTAAGTTCACACTCAGTGACACACTTCCTCCACCAAGGTTAAAGCACCTCCTAATCCTTTTAAATAGTTCCAATCCCTGGGGACTGAGCATTCAAGTCTATGAGTCTATAGGAGTCATTCTTATTCAAACCACTACAGGCACATTTCAGATCAAAACTATGTTATCCATGGAATATAAAGGGCTCAAACAACTCAACAGTGAGTAAATGACCCACATTCATTTACAAATATGAAATGAGCCTGAGCCGAAATTTCATGAGAAATAATAATACAAATGAACAAATAAGATATGGAAAAATGTTCAAAATAAATAGAAAATGCAAATTAAAACGTGGTGAAATGTCTTCTTACTTCAGTTAGAATGGCTGTTATTAAGACAGGCCTAAGGCAAAACATAAGAAGCATTGGCATAAATTTGCATCCTTAACCCCTTTTTGCAGTACTATGTATAGTAGCATAGCCATGAAAAACAGCAGATACAAAAGGGCTAAATCTTTGGGCAAGACAACTACTGAGTGTTTCCCCAGCTGAAAGGAATTTAGCACATCACACAAATATCTTTGCTTCTATGATTATTATTGTACTTTCATACACAATAGGGAAGATATAATGTTTACCTAAGCGTACATAGTGGAACTTGTTAAAGAAGTTGCGGTGCATTTGCATAATGAAAGTTTATTAATTCAGAAACATGAAAAAAAAAGTGGGGGGCATTCTATCAACAGGGTTGTTGGGCTGGAAATTGCTACTGAGGAAGTCCCTAGGTATGTGGCCTTTATCTTGCTACCATCATTAGGGATAATCCATTACCAGGGCATAGGAGCTGGAACCTGCTGGGCAGGTCTGGAAACTGTTGGCTTGGGAAAGTAGTTGAGGAAGTATGGAAACTGCTGCTGACCATTGTCCTTGCCTCAAGCCAGTAGTGGGGCAACTTCTGAGGCTGGACTTGCCTGGAATTGCCCAGTTCTTAAAAACAGAGATTTAGGCCTAGTCTCCTTAACTGCCAATTTGAAGCCTGTCATTGACACAGCCTAGACTTCTCACAAGTATTGATATCCATGGATAATGCATTCTTTAAAATGTTCATAATAATTATATGTGCACCTAGTTTTATTTCTGTAAAGTATTTGTCAACTATTTCCAGAGCAATAATATATGAATTGATTTCTTCTATTAATCAGGTATGAAACCCACTCCATTAGATAACATTTCTTAATTTTAATTAAAACAAATAAGACTCCTGTGGTACATTTCCTGACTACATGCTAAAATGTCATTTGCAAATTAAAGCCAGAAATATATGAATTTAACCTACTGGCAATTTGACCTCTTTAAAGAAATTTAGTTCTTCTTTAATTAACATTGAAAGACCCTCAGAAGAAAAAAAAAGAAGAAAAAATTCTGTAGGAACAGCCTAAACATTTAATGCTCTTACATCCTCTAATAAGGGGATGAAAGTCCCTTTTGTCATGACTCTGTTACAAGCCGTCCATGTATGTACAATGTATATATGCATTCTTTCCTATTTTCACACAAAAATGTATTTCAATCATATTCAAACACACCATAATTTTCTTTCATACCCTCTTCCTTCCAAAGTATGCCTTTTTAGGCTGCCAAGTCTCCTTAAAACTTTTAGGTCGTTTTGTTGCTGTTTATGGTTAGATACACTTAATTAGGATTCCCTACATGAGCATGCCTGGGGCTTATTTACTTAAGCAATAGCAACTTGGCTTGTAGTGACTCTTCCCTCCCAAACAATCACAAATGGCCTTATGATATTAAGTGGGAGTTGCTGGTGTGCCTCACTTTAATCCATGGAGGATTGTTGACAACCCCATTTTTATGCAGGTCTTATGTAAGTAGACATGGCTACTGGGAGCTCATGGACTCCTTTCCATCCTTGGCTCTTAAATTCTTACTATCTCTTCCCCAATGTTTGCTAGAGCTTCACCACCACACACCACACACACACACACACACACACACACACACACACATGTTTAGTGATGAACAATCAGTAGTATGTGATCAGTAAAGAGTCTTTGCATTGACTGTCACCCATTGCAAGACTTCAATGCTTTGAAATTGAAAAAGCAATTCAAAATTGATGCTTGCTTGAAAAAGGCTACAAGCAATGTCAGTCAATAAATATAAACATTTAGGTAGTATTTTGACATCATGTCTATGTAAGAAAAACAGAAAATAAGTGGGGATGGCAGATTTCCCTCTGTGGCATATGCCCTCCCCAGTCATGGATTTTATTCAAGTTTACAGAGAAAAGCAGTCATCATACATTTTGTCTGATGGGCTGGCATTGGAGCTCACAAAGTTATTACTTTGGAAGACTGCAGATAATTTGGTTCTCTCAACCGCCTGCATGAAAACTAGATAGCTTGGAGGAAGCTCTCAGGTCAGTTGCAGTTTGATTTCTCTGTGTTCCACACTTAGATGTATCATTTCTTCAGCAGTTGGGTCTCAATAATTATTTCTTATGAGTAACTAAAAGGCAAAAAACAACAACAAACAAAAAAAAAACAACAAAGAAAACCAATACAAGAATCTTTACAGTTTGTAGGCCTCAGGGGACTACCCAACTCATATAGTGGCTTCTCATGTCAAGCAATAGAGATTCTTACTTAATAACCTATATTTTCTGGGAGCAGTGTTATCCACCCAAGCAAGGTAGCACCCTTCCAATTCCATTTTTGTTGTTGTTACATTGTGTTTTTAAAGGAAGCTTACATTGTCAGGAGATTTCAAAAAAAAGACTTTTTCCTAACTTTATAGATTTTTGTTTAATTTTGTTTTGCTTTCATTTTTTGTTAGTCTCCACCTCCATTACTTTATCTCCCTTATCACCTCTACCATCAACCCATATACCTTTCTCTGCCCCTTCCCCTAGTATTTCCAAACTTTACTCTCATAGCACATGTATTTTACTGTCCTTTCTTTTTCTTGGTAGTGTTTTTTCTTTCTTCCATTCCCCCTTTTATGTACATTTTCCATTTCTAATTCCTCTCTACCAATCTAATCCTCATCATTCAACTCACCACCATGATTTCTTTATTCTGTTTATTTTCTCACTCATACCCACGTAACTAATATATTATTATATACAGTACTATTTTTTTGCCCCTTACTTTCTAAAACAACTGCTTCTGAAGTGACTTTCTGGCTGTTTAAGTTTCATGGTGGATTTACTTTTTTATTCTACTATCAAAATAGATCCAGGTATGATGAACATCAATCTAAAAGAAAAACACATAACTTCAACCATACTACATCCTAGTCTCTCCTGGTCAGTGAAAATACTTTCACACATACACAAAAAGAAGTGACCTGTCTTAAACAGCAAAAACATGCAAAACAAAAAACCAAAATGAAAACCAAACAACAAAGCACAAAAACAAAAACAAAACACAGAAAGAACAAACTTAAACCAACAATTTAATTTACTGCTGGATAGTTCCCAGTACAAAACTACAAATAACTTGAAAAATCTTTTTAACATGTCTCTTCCAGAAACTTTCAAACCCATAGCCTGATAAGAATTGTTTAAAGGCCAGCTGTGTTCCAGAAAAGGTAAAAGTATGTTCTTCATGGTCCCCACCCATTCACACAGTATTATGTTTCATAATGTGGTCTAATGGAGTGTAATTGCACCCGGTGTGGGGGATGGGAGGGAGAACCTTTGGGGAGGGGCACGCTGAGGAGATCCTTTGAAACAGTCACTGCATAAGATAGGTTAGCATGAAGAAAATTTATTACTGGGTAAAGGGAAGGAATCAGAGGGGTAGAGTCAGAGAAAGGGGATGAGCAGAGAAGGATAGAAAGGGCAAGAACAAAGAAAGGAAGAAAGGAAGAGGTCTGATGAGAACATGGGAACATGAGAGACAGAGCTGGAGTCACCAAGCAGTATATAAGAGTATATGCCAGGTTGACTAGTACCTTATGACAGGGGAAAATGTGAGCTTTTGCTGGGTCCCTGTTGCTATTTCACTGTTGCTAGGTTCCTGGAGGAGCCTAGTGGAATTGTCTGTAAGCCAACACACAGATACCTATACTCCACATGTGCATGTACACATGCACAAAATACCATTCAGACAGTAGGTGGTCAAGAGTAAGGACTTTTTGTACACCAAAAGGATGGAAGTATCTATCGAGTATTAAGACAGACAGTTTGGTGTCCATGATTACAATACAAAACCTCTTGCTGCTGTTAGATTTACAAACAAGCCCATTGCCCTATGTTTCCTTATATTGTAGGTACTGAAAACTCTATATGGGAACTTGAGAAGTATGGGTCCCACTCAGACCCCTTAGGCTTTCCCTCTGTTGGAAGATCCACTCCCCAGAGTGAGTTTTTCAGTATGTCTACAAAACTTCCTTGTGAATCAGTCATTGTATGTTCTTCCCTTTATCCTCATCCATCATATTCTGATCTTATTCAAGGCCCAGCATAAATTCCACATCCTCCATAATGTTCTTTAAATCTTACCCCAAGTTCCACCTCCAAACTATTTCAGTGCTTCTGCAATGATAAAAAATAGACATAGTCATAGTACTTAGTCCAGTTCAGCATGCATTCATTTAAAAATATGATTTGGAGCTCTATCCTTTATGGCTTACTCATTTTCTATCTCGTCTTGCAGTCTTTGTAACTTTTAAAACGCCTTCAACAGTCTTACAAAAAATTAGAATAAAACTCTATATTCAATAAAAATCGGGCTTAGAAATACTAAACAATGAAATCAAAAATAATGATTTAAAAAAAAAAATACATGTTCAACAAGTCAAAGAAGACACAAATGAACTATTAAAAGAGTTCCAAAAAGAAAACAAACTTTAATGAATAAGGGAAACAGTAAACGTTATAAAACACTGTACTGAATACAGAGATAGAAAGACTGATGAAACCAAAATGAAATGATTATGGAAACAAACTATCAAATGAATTCAGTTAGAATCCTCTTATTCTCTTCATATATATACATATACACATATACATATAAAAATGGAACAAAATAAAATAGAACAAAATATCAGCACTTGAAGACAGGAAGAAGACTGCAATCACTTGGCCAAGATCAATGATAACTTTTAAAATCTCTGACTATTTGAACCCCATGAAAATATGAAATCTAAGAAATATCGCTACAGAAGAGAGAGAAGAATTTTATCCCAGTAAGACAGGGATCTCTGTGATTGAATTGGGGAAAGACTGGAAGAAGCTGAGGAGGAAGGCTACACCAAGGGAAGACCAGCAGTTTCAACTACCAAGACCCCTGAGATATCTCAGACACTGAGCCACCCACCCAGCCATACACAAGCTGTTAAGATAACAGAAGTTGTCAAAGAATTTAGGAGTATATTAAGAACTGCTTCTAGAGCCGGGCAGTGGTGGCGTACACCTTTAATCCCAGCACTTGGGAGGCAGAGGCAGGTGGATTTCTGAGTTCGAGGCCAGCCTGGTCTACAGAGTGAGTTCCAGGACAGCCAGGGCTACACAGAGAAACCCTGTCTTGGAAAAAAACAAAAAAAACTGCTTCTAGTTTAATAGTTGTCAACTAATGTATATATTTGTATCCTATATGTTTATATACTTCCTTCACTGTGTGTCCTTATATATGTTCATCATGCAAAGTCTGCCTAGCTCTGGTTTAAACTCTAAGTCTACAGCTAGTCCTTTGTTCCATTTTCTTAGAGGTGGTTGCCACCTTTAACCACTGTCTCTGAGCTGTCAACTTTCAGATCTGAAACCAAGAATTTTTGTTATGTAAAATAGGATGTTCAAAATTAAAGGTGTCGTTTAAGAGAAAAAAAATTATTGTTGTAAATAATTTTTTATTGTGTGAAATGTTATAATTCATGATGGATAAGAGTGAAAATGTATAAAAAATAAGCACTGAAATATTAAAATCTGACAGGATTTAAAAACCAGTTTTTAAAGGATTTTTTTATACAGCTTTAAGAAAACAAAATAATTTTTTGAGAGTGCCATAGAAAACATCAATTCCGGTTTATGTTACATTCAATTTCAAAACTGTTTCCATGAAATAGAGTCGGTAACTATTGTACTTTAGAGTAAACACTGGTTGGAAGCAAGAATATTTTCAAACCAGAAGAACATTAGAAAATCAAAAGTTTAAGTTTAGTTTTAAAAGGGAATTTAAATATTACAAAATGAACCAAGAAGATGAGCACTTTTTCCTCTAAACATATACAAAATATATACAAAAACATATACAGCAAAGGACTGCCTGGTCTGGCCTCTGAGGAAAGATGTGCCTAACCCTAGAGAGACTTGAGGCTCTAGGTAGTGGGGAGGTCTGGTGGGGTGGGAGTGGGGTGGTGAGGACATCCTCTTGGAGCAGTCAAGGAAGAGCAGACCAGGAGGGGGATAAGTTTGGACTAAAAGAAATGATTAAAGAATGAAAATTAAAAAAGAAAAAGAAAATAATATCAATAATTCAATGAAGAAAACTCCACAAATGTAAAGCGAAAATTTGCCCATTCTGAAACAAGAAGCACATAGAACACCAAATACATAGAGGAGGACTTCTGATCTTGTGGAACTAGAATTACAGTAATTTGTGAGATACCATGTGAGTGCTGGAAATTAGTCTTGGGTCCTCTGGAATATCCAATGCTCTAATTGCTGAGTCATTTTTCCAGCCCTGAATTTTTCATTTTTAATTCTATATTAATTTTTTCCACATTCAGGTCAACATATAAGCCATAATTATTTCAAATTTCATATTTGATATGATCATTTCTATATTATATTTCTATTAATTTTAATCTCAAATACTGTCTTGATTTATGACATTTGTATATTTCTCAGACATTATTTCAGTAATAATGAACATAATTTGTCTTGCTATTTATTTTCAAGTAATGACTTCATTTATTCATAAGGAATGCCAATGACAATTATTTAAAAAGTAAAAGTGGAGATATGTAGTTTTTACACTTGAATAACTTTATAATTCCATTTTTGTAGAATTGATCAATCTTTGAGAGCAATTTATCTAGAATTTGTTTCCCTTTACCTTTGATTATTTTAGTGTGTCATAAGTTTAGAGTTTATGTAGTATTCATTTATTTTTAAGAAAAAGAAAGTGATATAAGAGTGGTTTCTTAATTTTTTCTACATATATACATATATATATATATATATATATATTATATATATATATATATAAATTTTAAGTGTTTCAGAAATGGTCTAGTGATGCTTAATAGGAAGAGATTATCTTTGCAATAACTTGTGATAAAAGTAGTTTTTACTCTGTTATTTATGACTTTCCTCAAATTCAAGAGTTAGAAGAATGGCTTTATCATATAAAACAAATTATTGATAAATTGGAAGAATAATTATTAGATATAAAAATGTTTAAAAATTCTATATGCACATGTTTGTGTTTTTTATAAAATATAGACACATACATACACACATTAGTTAAGTTTAAATTGCAAAGTCATTAAACCAGATTAACAGGATTTGAACATCATTTGGAAAGATGTACAATTCTGCTGTAGGAAGTGCATTGCACTTCTAATTGCACTTCTCTAATTGTACTGCATATTAGTTAATTCATCTAACTGATGGACATTTGCATACCAACTTATTGAGTGCAATGGCATGCAAAGAAGCACTAATTTTCGGATATTGTGATGAAATTTATAAAATGACTAAGAATTAAGGATGGATTTACAGAAAATATTATATACGTTTTTGTATGACTTTTGACACAGCAAACTGATGTCATTTACATATTAGTTTTAAAAAATGTTGATTAGTACATTAGACTAGAAAAAGCACCTAAACTATGGCTTTAATATGAATAGTCTAAACAGGTGAACCAAACCACATTAATGCATGTTCCATTGGATTTTGTAAGGAAAAATTGACTCACTAATGAAAAAATGATTTCCTAAACTTATCATAATGGTTTATTCAATTTCATTAGTGAAAAAGTTTTAGCAAGAGATAAAAGACTTAATCAGAACTGAAGATTATTTTTTCTTCCTTGTCAAAGATGTTGTTTTGAAATACTTTTGTTGTATGTACATGTGTTATCTCTATGATTTTAGGTATATCCTATAATTTTCAGAGCCCTTGTTCTTTACCTGTACAATGAAGCCAATAATACTATCCTTGAAGGTTTATTGCATGAGTTAAATGAGACAGTGCACTGGAAATATGCTCTGAATTATAAATAAATAAAAACATTATATTAAAATCAAGTAAATTAGTATACTAAGAAAATATTTAAATTATGGGTTTTTATATATCTTAGAAACCAATTAGATATACAAAAATGTGTTATTTGAATGATTCTTTTCTATTTGTAGACAGCTTTATGAGAAACTTTTACTTACCTAGTTTCACATACACCACACACACACACACACACACACACACACACACACACAGACACATACACACTCACTAACACACAAATGCACGTGCATGCACACATAAACATGCACACAAGCACCATAAAATGTTTGCATTAAAAATATAGGTTCAATAATTTGATTGTGTACTTAGGCTTCCTAACCAGACTACTTTTTTTGAAACAAAATAAGAATGGGTACATTATATATGCCAATGTGTCTTGCAGAATAAGGTCTACCCTATAACAAATTTGCAGTGTTAGCATGCATGGAACCTAATTGCCTGTTTTTTCACCCCTTGCATCAAGATGCTGGACATTCCTGGAGGATATCTTACAAGTATGTGGGTTGGTACCTCTATAATTATCTCCAAACTTGACTAATTATCCCCCTGCTCCATTTCCCATGGTGACTATTATATCAATTTTCCCCAAGTTCTTAAGTAAAAATCTTTCAATCATCAGATATCTGACTTCCTACTTTCATAGAAAATAGAAGCAAACATGGAATTCTTTCATTGTCCTATCCCCTTAACTTAAATATTAACTAATTCCAAAGTTAACTGTTTCCCTTTCCGATTACCAGTACTTCCCATACAGCTAATTCTTTCAACAGTTGATTTAAATTAAGTATACATAACATTTTACTCTTTGCAGTTTTATAGCTATGCCTTTTGTTGTTTGAAATGAACACTTGTATATACATAGGGTAAAAATGAAATCCATCTTCAGTTTTAGCACTTAGAAATCAGCATTATCAGCATTAGAAGATTTCTTCCATTATTTATGTTAAAGGAATGTTTCTTTATATTTAAATTATGTTTGAAAGTATCCTGCTCTTTTAATTAACAGCTTCACTGGAACAATTTCTTGTGGTATGATCTTCTGCAATTAGAATAATGAACTTGCTATTGTCCATGAAATGTTTGCAGAGAGCACATTCTCCTGTATTTTTCATTATCTTTTCTGAAATCATTTTTGCCTAACATCCTACCCTATAAATCTGTGGATTTCCATAACTGCCATTCATTTTTTTTTCATTGACTTTCTATAGGACCAGAGAGACTTATGTAACTGTTTGTTGGTGTTGTCTTCCAGGACAGAAACCAAGTCTTGTTCCTCTTTCTTCCATCAGAGCTTTGTCCATTTCTTGTACTTTCGCTCTTTTTTGTTCTTCTTCACAAATACATGCTTCCTTAGCATCAAAATAGAACCTGTCATAGGATTGTTGAGGTAAGTCTTGGCCTTACTTAAATATTGCTATAAAACTTCTTTTAGCAATAATCTTTAAATAAGAAATGCATACTAATTATCTTTAGTTCTTCTGCAACTGTGTAGTTCCCACCACTGAATGGAGCTAATGCAAGATGTTGAGTGCTATATTAGAATTTCCATAGCTTTGCCAGTGTTTGCGAGATATGCTCCATTCAATGAATTCTGGAGCATATTTTGTTTTTCTCCAACTTAAAAGAGCCCCTGTTCACAATTTCTGTTAAGGATTTACTGTCTTAACTGTTTCTTAACTATTAAATTTAACTGGCTTTCTTCTCACTCATTACATATTTCTAAGTTCAATTTATCAACCTATAATTTCATGTAGTGCTGTAGATCAAGGGTCAATTTTTTTCAAAAGTAAATAAATTTTCTGGATTTCAAAGTATTGAATATGAATCTGATTTCCTACTGGTCCTTTGTACATTCACAGAGATTCAAATGATGGCATATTTAAAGTGTACCTTTTTGTTTTCTCATACAATAGCTCTTCCTGTATGGCCTCTCCATATCAGTAAATGCAAGTGTTAAATACCCATTTTCTTAATCTAAAGTTTTATGCATTTTCTTATTCTGTTTTTCATACTATAATGTAAAGTCCATTAACAATACAAGTTTATTTGAACTTATAAATGTTGGCCAGTTTTGTTAATATTGACTGCATTGTGAATGCCATATTTCACACTCACTTAGTAATTTAATGGTACTTTCATATTACTTTGCAGTGATTTATTCTGAAAGTAAAATATAAATTAATTAATAGACAGTGAAACAACAAACGTTATCAAAAGGAGAGATAAATAATCTAAACTATATGTCTGATAGACTTTGAAATATTAATTTATAATAAGCCTAAATAGAAAACACTATACAAAAATGGACTATTAAATTCTACCAGATATTTATTCTTGAAATTATAGCACTTACTCATATTCAGGAAAGATATATAATCACAACTTATGATACAACCATTACACCCCCAAAAAAGCATTTTTTTAAACATAAAACACAACAGCTCAATTTATTTTATCAACATAGATGCAAAAATTTCAAAGGAATAATCAGTGAAAGAATATAAGAAATACAAAATAATTAAAAACATAACCAAATGGGATTTGTTCTAAATATGTAAGGTTGGATAAAAAATTTGAAAATCAATTAATCACAAGCAACGTGTTACCTTACACCAACTAGAATGGCTAGTAGAAATATGGTGACATTGTCCAAAGGAAAGACAGAGACAAACATTGGAGCAGAGACTGAAGGAAAGGTTATCCGGAGACTTCCCCACCTAGGGATCCAACCCATCTGCAGACACCAAACCCAGACACTATTGCAGATGCCAGGAAGTGCTTGCTGACAGGAGCCTGATATTGCTGTCCCCTGAGAGGCTCTGCCCGAGCCTGACAAATACAGAGGTGGATGCTTGCAGCCAACCATAGGACTGAGTAAGAGGACTCCAATGGAGGAGTAAGGGAAAGACAGAAGGAGCTGAAGGGAAATTGCAACCCCATAGTAAGAACAATATCAACTAACTGGACTTCTCAGAACACCCATGGACAAAACCACTAACCAAAGAGGAACCATGGAGGGAGCTAGGACTCAAGATACACATATAGCAGAAGAATGCCTTATCTGGCATCAGTGGGAGGGGAGGCCCTTGGTCCTATGGAGGATTGATGCCCCAGTGTAGGCAGATGCTAGAACAGTGAGGCATGGAATGGCTAAGAGGGTGGAGGAACGCTCTTATAGATGCAAAGGGGAGGGGTGGACGGGGTAGGAGATGGGGATAGGTGGAGGGGTAATTGGGAAAGGGGTTATCATTTGAAGTGTAAGTGAATAAAATGATTAATAAAAAACAAATAAAATGGAACTCACACATTATCCATCAGGATAACTGCTATGTTAACTAACCCAACTACCATCGAATGAAAAGAAAATTAGTAAACTAATCAACAGCAATCTCCACTTCTTATTTACTGCATCATGGTTTCAAACAAGCAATGTATGGAATTAACTCTATTCCCACCAATAAATAAAATGAATTTAAAATTTTGTTTATATCTCATACAAACATACAAATTGAATATTATTTCTCCATAAGTTAATAGAATCTTTTTACATATAACAATTTAGATGTAGTTAGGTACACTTGTTAAGAAAAACATGTCAAACAAAGACAGATATCTCTTACATAGATTCTAAAAGAGTATATCATGGTGGGAGGGAAAATAATGATCAACCTAGATAAAATAATAGAGCAAAATAAAATAAGTTGGTATTTGTCAATAGATGAGTTAGATTTTTGAAGGTTAATTTTTCTTTTCTATTTTATTGTAAAGTAACTGTTTAACAATTACTGTTATATGAAAATGTTCAGAAATGATGTTTTAATCTTATAATTACATAATTGAATTCGTGTGCTATGCTAATTATTCTGATTTATTCATTATATAATATACTTGCAGTGAAACAACACACTGACTTCATAAACACATGCAGTCTTATGTGTAAATTAAGAAAGTGTTTCAAAAGTTTATATTATTCTATACTAATTAAAAAAGTTAGAAACATATCTTTGTTTTATATTTCTTTATGAGATAAAATGCCAGTGAATGGTTTTAGCTCCTTTGTCAAAGATCCCATGACCATAGGTGTGTGGGTTCATTTCTGGGTCTTCAACTCTATTCCACTGATCTTCCTGCCTGTCTCTGTACCAATACCAGGCAGTTTTTTTCACTATTGCTCTCCAGTGGAACAAGGACAGCATTTTCAACAAATGGTGCTGGTTAAAACTGGAGGACAACATGCAGAAGAATGCAAATCGATCCATTCTTATCTCCGTGTACGAAGCTCAAGTCTAAGTGGATAAAGGACCTTCACATAAAACCAGACACACTGAAACTAATAGAAGAGAAGGTCGGGGAAACTCTCAAACACCTAGGCACAGGGGAAAAGTTCCTGAACAGAACAGCAATGGCTTGTGCTCTAAGATCAAGAATTGACAAATGGGACTTTCATAAAATTGCAAAGTTTCTGTAGGCAAAGGACACTGTCAATAGGACAAAACAGCAAACACAGATTGGGAAAAATCTTTACCAATCCCACATCTGATAGAGGACTAATATCCAATATATACAAAGAACTCAAGAATTAGGCTCTAGACAACCAAAATAACCCAAATTAAAAAATGGGGTATGGGAGCTAAACAAAGAATTCTAAACTGAGGAAATACAAGTGGCCGAGAACACCTAAAGAAATGTTCGCATCCCTAGTCATAGGGAAATGCAAATCAAAACAACCCTGAGATTCCACCTCACACCAGTCAGAATGGCTAAGATCAAAAACTCAGGTAATGGTAGATGCTGGCGAGGATGTGCAGAAAGAGGAACACTCCTCCATTGTTGGTGGGATTGCAAGAGGGTGCAACCACTACGGAAAACCAGTTGGCGGTTCCTCAGAAAATTGGGACATATCCACTACCCTGAGGACCCAGCATACCATTCCTGGGCATATACCCAGAAGATGCTCTAAAACATAACAAGGCCCATATGCTCCACTATGTTCATAGCAGCTTTATTTAAATGCCAGAAACTGGAAAGAACCCAGATGCCCTTCAACAGAGGAATGGATACAAAAAAATGTGGTACATTTATACAATGGAATATTACTCAGCTAGTAAAAACAATGAATTTAATAAATTCTTGGTCCCATGAAGGCGGATATCATGGGAGTTGGTAATTGAGGGTGGGATGTGAGGTTCTGTGGAGGGTGGGTGTGGGTACACCATCATAGAGGAGGAGGAGGGGGGAAGGGATAGGGAGTTATTTGGGAGGGAGGGGAGAAAGGGGGTTTAAGGGGAAAACACCTGAAATGTAAATATAAGTTCCAATAAAAAAATGCCAAGTTGAAATTATTCTGATTCCTACAAATTTTATTTATTTATTTATTTAAATTTATTTATTTATTATTTGGGAATCTCATATCAAGCATCCCTGTGGTCACATTCCTGTCCTCCCATGCCCGCCTGCCTCCCACATGACATCCTAATGCCTCTCCCTTAAAAAAAGAAAAAGAAAAAAAGAGTCCATTTTGTTCCTATCCATATGCTTCCTGGAGCATGGTCACATTTCTTGTGGCCAGTCATTAAAGGGGAAGCTGGGTTTTTCTTCCCCTGAACCCTGCCAGAAGTCATCAACTGAAGAAAGCTGTGTCCATGAGACCACCTGTAATACCTTGCTGTGGATCAGCGAGGAGCAGGACCAGCTCTCTGGTGCCCCAGGGGCGTTAACATTGCTTTGGGCAATAGCCGGAACATGGACAAATCTGCACAAGCTTCAGTTGTAATATGGGCCACACACATCAAACATGTCTGTCCCTGGCCATAACAGGAGGGGCAACTCTTGGTCTTCAGTGGTCTCCCATGGACCATAGGCCTCAATGTGGTCTCAGGTGGATACAGATGCTACTCATATCAATATGGTCCCTGAGGTTAGCAAAGCCCAGGACATCACCAAGGCAACAGTCCAGACCACAGTATCCACAGTGTTCTCAGGTTTATTGGAGCTGGGGCAGCAACATGGACCACATACACCAACAATGACCTCTTGTAGGATTGCAGACCAGTTGCATTTTTTTGAGAATGCCCATTCCAGAAAGTCTTGCCTTTGTCAGTGGGGTCACACAGCCAGCTGGCAGGTTTGGGGATTGAAACTGCATCTACATAAGCTCCAGGCTGTTGTACACCATCCCAGCGACCTCACTGGGCAATTACAGTATGTTGACATCAGCACACTCACGTGTTAACCTACTCTCTTTCCATAGCACACACCACCACTCTATTTTTTCTGTCTTTCTCACAACCTCTCTATTACATATTGTTCATGGTATTAGCATGGCTAAACCCCAGAGGCTGCAGGTGTCTTCTACCCTCCAGTACAGCAAGACAGTGGGCAGGACCTCCCTAATTTTCTCTTTAATAAACACACTTTATGAATGGTTTTTATCATGCTTAGGAAATGAAATTTCATGTCAAAAGGGAAAGTAAGATTGTTATTCTGACAAACAATAGTAAATAGCTTTCATATGCAAATATCAATTTTCAGTAGTGATGTATTAGTTTCTGTAAATTAACTAACTATAACAATTAAAGGATAGACTTGGTTTTCCTTCAAAGAAGAGATTGTAATTTGTGTATTACTGGTGACTACTTTTATTTAATTGTTTTGTAAGAATGGGTACATTATTTTAAGTATTCCACTTTGAGATAATTAGAAATCCTGGACATTTGTTGGAACCACCTGATGAAAGTTTCCCTGCTGTCCAGTTTAATAGTATCTAGATACACAAATGAAAGAAATAGTAACAAAATATAGTAAAGAATGCTTCACTCTGACTACATTTGTATTGAGTCATATAATATTCATAACAAACTTTGCCAGTGACTATACTTTACCCAAATCATACTGAAAAGGGAAATTTCTTTATATTCAATGAGATAAATCATCCTTTATATAGTACTAAAGGGATATTATCATTATATGTCTACAAAATATGCAAAAATTTATTGTTACTGAGATGTTTATTTTTCTAAGACTCTAGAATAGTCATGTAATGATTGATAAAATTTAAACCTATAATAAATTAAAACATTAATTGCTTTCTTTAAAATAAAGAACTTCATATGGGGATTTACAAAAACATTGTAAATTGCACACTCATGACATTTTTTTCTCACAGGTGAATGTCAGTTATGAATAATTAATCATTGAATTAACAATTAAAATTTTTGGAAGAGGATATAGTTTATCTGTATATATTTGTGTTAAATAAAATCAAAACTTTCTCTCAGAATTAGTGATGTTGTTAATGTTTAAAGGCAATTACAATGTGTATTTTCAAAAAACAGATTTTTAGTTTTTAAATTTTGAAAAATTATGTCAATAAACAAATATTGGTTCTGTTCCCTATATCATTAAATTTTGTCTCATTTTATTATATACATACACATACACACATATGTGTATATAAAAGGTATATAATAAAATATGTATATAAAATGTATATAAATTTTATACAAATTGTTTATAATATAATTTCATAATTGGGTCTGCCCTTCAATAATTCTAGGCAAAATTTCATAATTTTAATTCAGGGAATCAAAACCTGATTACAATTTTTTATTTTCATCATGGGTTATGCCAAATTATTTAAAAAATTTAAAATTGGAAAATTAAACTGAAACATTTTTGTAAACAATTGTCCTCCCAAGATCCCCAAGTTTTTATAAAAAAAAATTTAAATTTTTAATAATTTTCAAAAAATTGGGATAAACTTTTTAAAATGGCTAAGATTATTTTAACAAATTTTTTTCTAAAAAAATTTTGTAAAAAACACACAAACATGGAACACAGATATACCAGAAAACAAACACATACAAACAAACAATGGCACACATTATTAAATTTTGTAAAATTAATGTCAAACATTACTGCACCAAAATTAAAAAAAATTATTTTCATATTCAATTCTTTATTGTATTTATTATCTAAAAAGTTTGAAAGAAAAGAAAAAAAAACACATAGTGGCAAGCCCCGTCCATTTCTTATTCATTTTTATTCTAAAATATAATAGTACATCATTTGCATTTTTGTATGCATTTTGGTATTTTTGCACCTTTTTAACCCCTCAATTTTTTTTATTTTTAAATTTTTTTTTGAATTTTTTTTTTAATAAATTTTTAAAATTTGGTAAAACCAATAAGAATGTTAAAATGTTCTTATTATTTATTGATTAATTTTTGTTATTTAACAATTTCCAGTATTTATAATGTATTCGATTAAATCTCCCCCAAATTGTTTCCTCTTATCCCAAATCAACATGCTTCTTCATTTTGGTACACTACCTTTGCCATTTTCATAAAAATTTTTATTTTGCTTTAATGTCCATTTAATTTTATCGAGCCTCAAATGTAAGGTCTGCATTTAGAACTATGAAGGCTTAGTGGGTAAAGACACTTTCTATTCCAGCCGGGAAAAACCAGAGTTTGATCTCTAATCCAAACATGGAACAAAGAAATAAATTTCGAAACTGCCTCTGAACAATTTCCCAATTAATAAATAATAAAAAGGGAATTATAAATGTGAGGGTTTTTTTTGCGATGGTCATGCATTTGGTCTGTATGTCATGTATAAGCATTCATTTCCAAGCCTAAGTTTTAAATGTAACATTTTTCCCCAAAAAAGTTCAAACCAAAAAATTGTCCTGAAATCACCTTAAAACCCCCATTCTGGTTAAGCCTTTAATCTGCCAAATCCCCCTTACTTACCCCTTTATATTTGGGATATTTTCTGTTTAATACTTTTTATTTTTTCTAATAAACCTTCTAAATCCTTGGAATACACAGCCATTTTTTAATCAGTATATACATGAATTGTTCTATAAGAAAAACCTGTATACCCTCTTGGAATACCAAAATTACTTAAGGTGGTTCAAAAGAATATAAAATTTTAACTTACTGAATATTTACCATTCCATATATTCAAAATTTAAATTTATAAAAAAAAATTCATGCGGGAAAAATAAAAGGATTTAGCCTCCTGGGTGCAATTTTTCACCGTCAAATTTCCAAAGTATTCCCCATTTTAAAAACCTCAACTTAATTCCTCATTATTCCATCTCAATCCCAACAACTTCCCCTTTTATATATTAAAAAATTTCCACTTTCCTTTTTTTTTTCCCTTTCACTTTCTCTGTTTTTTTAGTGCCAATTGCAAAAACCCTGAACAAAACCTTACTTTCTCCCAAGTTCTCAGTTTCCTTCCTTTAGGTATCATGTTTACTCATGTCTAGGCCTTGGTTCTAAAATTACATTCCTCTTTAAAGCCCAAAATTTAATCCTTAAAATGGACCTTAATTTAGCCCTCATAACAAAACAGAGTTTTAAATCTTTCAAACTTAACATATAAATTCCTTTGGTCCCCTAGAAGGTTGAAAGAAGCCTTTTTCTAAACTGAAAATTTTTCTTTATTGATAACCTTAAATAATTCAATGAATAAAATTTATTTATTTCCTTCTTGCCCAAGTTCTGTATCTGTCCATGGGGAAACATTTCCTTTGAAAATCCACATTTTCCTTTTCCCCTTGAAGTTTTCAAACCCATTGTCAGTCAAAAACCATTGCTATTTCATTCTTCAATATTCATATTTTTTAATTTCTTTGACTACTATGCTAATGGACTTTCACATATAAAATTGGGATTTTTCTTATCTCCCTGTCGAAAATGAATAAAAATTTAAAAGATACTTTTTAAGTAGAAGTAATGAGGCCCCAACAAAATTCCAAGAATTGGTTTGAATTTATCAACATTTTGGGGAATGATAATAAAATTTACAAAATTTAGGTAAGTAGTGTTCTTTTTTTCCTAGTTTAAAAACATGAAAGGTTAAACTTAAAAAATGTGAAAATTCATTTAATTAAATCATAACAAATTTATTAATAACTAAATATAATAAGGATTCCTTGTATGCAATTAAAAAGGGAAACCGAAAAAAAATATCTTAAAACTATCAGAAACATTAAAGATTTTTTAAAGGCTCTCTTAATCTTGCCCTTCCTTTCTGGGAAAAAAGGTACGACATAAGCAAAAACAAATTTTTAATCGAAGAGATAAAATTGATTTGGGTTTTGAATTCTACAGTAGATTTTACTAGAAATTTTAAATTTAAAGTTTTGGAATTTGAAGAAATTTAAAGTTTTGTTAATTGGCCCTTAAAACTAAGCAAACGAGCACTGATTCATTATTTTTGGTACAATCTAAGAAAAATGGAACAAAATGAATATTTTAAAAAAACCCAATTTTTTAAATGCATTATACTTGTGTTATTACATATATTTCAAAAATAGGAAAAGTGTGTGCATGAAAAAATGTGCCCTAAAAGGAAATGCTATTGGAACAAATCAAAAACAAAAAATCAATTTAGGGTGTCAAGACTGGCCGCTATATCCTTGAAAACCAAACCATCCTAATATCAAACATTTTACTTTATACATTAAATTTCAAAGATCGGGCAAATCCATTTACCCTTTCTGTTTCATGCAACATAATTTCCCAGATGGTTTACTCTTATTAAAACACCTTCAGTGTGTCGAACACATTTTGGTTAATAAATTTTTGATTTAAAAAAAGTGTGGGCTCTTTAGCTCATTGAATTTTGTGCCTCCATTTATTGTTTAAGAACAGCTAAGATCAACTTCCCAGATTTTGTGGCCCAAATGGTGGGAGAAAAGAAAGTTTTCCCATTAAAAAATTCCCCCCACCTGGGTGAGAAAAGAGAACAGACAGAAAGTTGCTTAGAGGAAAGGTTTTTAAAATAAACATTTAAAAATGACTAAAAAAAATTAAAGGGAAAAACCCGTAAGGAAAAGGGGACTTAAAAGAGGACAAAAAAATAAAAGGGCCCCGGGCCACCCCTTTTGGTGCCAAACCCCTTGGAAAAAATTAAGATATGTTACTCTGGGAAGAGATAAAAACCCGTGATAGACAATCCCTTTTTCCCCTTAAAAGGGAAAGGGCAGGGAACACCCCCATGGGTTTTTCATCCATGAGCAATCCTGTGTTTAGGGAAATTTTAATTTTCACAGCTGAACAGAAATTTGAGGCCCCCCCATGCTTTTATTTTTTTCCCCTTTTGGGGAAAAATTTTTGGGGAAATTTTTTTTTAACCAAATTTTTAGTATAAACCCCAAAATTAACCCCAATAGGGGAAAAAAAAAAAATATATATTTTTAACCCCTTAATTTTTTTTAAAACTTTTAAAAAAAAAATTCAAGTTCAAAAAATTTAAAAGGGGAGTGAACACTTTTTATGAAATTTAGGGGGAAAACGCAAATCTGCAAAAAATAAATGTAAAATGGATGACCCCTTTAAAAAATAGAAAACCCTATGGATTAAACTGAAAATAACTTTTTCTATTACCCCCCCAGAAATGGGGGTAAATTTATCTTTTTTTTAAAAGGGGTTTTTTTCCCCATTTGTACATTTTTACATTTTATTTCACCATTTTCAAAAATTGAAAATTTTTTGTTACTTATAAAAAAAATTTTTAAAGTTTTATGATTACAAAAAAAAAAACGTAAAAAAATTTAAAACCAAAAAAACATGAATAAAAAAGTTTTTCCCCGAAAACCCAAAAATAAATGTTTAAATTTAAACAGGAAAATATTATACAAGGATACTAAAAGATTTGATAATTAAAATTTCCCCTATACCTTTGGGGTTTTTCCCTTTTCTGTTTATTAAAATTTTTGCTTAAGTACCCTCATTTAAAACCCCAAATTAAAAACTTTCCCCTAGTCCTTGAAAATATGACCTTTTTTGGTTTCTTATATTGACAAAAAATTCGGGGTGGGGTTTGGGGTGAGTGTGGGTTTGGGGTGTTGTGAGTGAACATTTGTTTGTATGTGTGTATGCAAAGAGGACATTTAATCAACTTTGTTCCATTTTTTTAAAAACTTTTTATTTTTTCAAATGAGAATTTCTCCCATACCTTTTCAATTTTTTTTTTTCTAATCTAAATCCAATTTTTGGCTAATCTAGCGGGGAAACAAAGTTTCAGATCCCCCCTGTGGATGTACACTATTCAATTTTTTAAAATAAAAATTATTTTAAAAAAATAAGTATTATTATTTAAATTTTTTTCTTCCAGTAAAAACACTAATTATAGTTTCTTAATTCTTGAAAAACAAACCAAAATTGAAAGGGAAATTAATTTAAAAAATGCCGCGGCATGGGCCACATCTAATCGGTAGGCGGTTTCTGTTTAGCCCCCCTGCCATGTTCTGACTAAAAGGGCCCGGCAGATGCCACAAGCAGATCGACTAAATTGCCAAGTACAGAGACACTGCCAAACCACAACTGTTTCCAAAAAGCTCAGCTGAACCCCAGACAATATCCACCATAATCAAGGGACCTGTAAATGGAGACCTTAATGTTTAAAATTATCCAATGGATTTTAAAATTTGGGAAACTCAAATAACAAGAACCCACACAAAAAATTTTACCCAAAATCTAACCTTTTGAAGAAATTTTTTTGCTACCCAGTACTGCTTTCGACCTCCATCTTCCTCCAGGGTTTCGATCACCTTTCTCCCTCTCCTCCCTTTCTCTTCTTTTCCCCCCAACTCCTCACACTCCACCTAATCCTTTCATACTGCCTGATCACTGATCACCAAGCTATATTGCAAGTGTAACGGGGAAAATATCCCGCTACAAAGAAATGACTCTACCTTAGGCTCTATATTTCCTTATTTCACCTCATATATTAAAAAATGAAAGGAATTCCTCTTTTTCCACTTGTTACCAAGTTTGACAGTTACATTTTTTTTTTTTTTTTTGAATTGGCAAATTTTCCTACTATTTTCTTGAATCAAATGATTTGGTAGACAATTAGAGTTAGAAATACTCAATAAAGTCCTGTAACAAAGTTGTTTAAGAAACTCTAGAAGGTAGGAATTTTGTTTGCTATTTAATCTTGTTTGTCCTTATAAGCATTATTTGT
The DNA here is from genome assembly GCA_021653895.1 of Mastomys natalensis. Taxonomy (NCBI): domain Eukaryota; kingdom Metazoa; phylum Chordata; class Mammalia; order Rodentia; family Muridae; genus Mastomys; species Mastomys natalensis. The sequence goes on along the minus strand of JAJTUV010003814.1, from coordinate 129,293 downwards.
ATTTTAAATAAAGACTGCCATCACATTTGTATGTGAGTAAGTATTTAAAACATGTATCTAAATACATTTAAATGAAAAAATTAAGTTCTTGTCAAACTAATTTTCACAATTCAAGTATAAAAGAAATTTTCACAGCACAAAAGTTACAAGTAAAACATTATAAATAAAGACTTCTACAAAAAATGTAATATTTCAATGTACAAATTTTTATTAATTATCTTTTTGTAGTTAAGAACAAACTAAGCTTTAGGCAGGCATCTGAATTAGGCTAGAACAAAGAAGTAATTCAACCAAAATAAAATCTTGGCTAGAACAAAGAAGCAGTTTCAGGCAGGAATCTAAATCTTAGGCTAGAACAAGGAAGTAGGCTTCAGACATGCAAATGACTTTGGGCTCCACAGGGAAGTAGGCTCAGATATTTTGGTCATCCTGATAAGCCCTTAGAAAAATGATCATGGGAGTGTTCACATAACTGGGTTTATTGCCTTGCTTTTTCTTTGACTATTGTGTTTATATGTCTTGCTTGTTCTGACTATTTTGCATCTATTGTTTGCGTAAGAAAACCCTCAACCTAGAACTGACCTTAAATACTTGCATGTGAATTAAAATGGTAATAAAAGAAAACAAAGGGGGAGGGAATGGGATTTAGGGTTTTCTCAGGAGGGGAAATGGGGAAGAGGGGTTGTTATATTCTTCTAAACTCCACCTCCACAGCTACTGTAACAGCCAGTAGCTCCTCCCCACAGTTACCTGGCAATAGCCCAGTAGGCTTACCCAGTATAAAAGGAGCTACTTGCCCCCATCCTCCTTACCTCTTACAACTCTTACCCTCTCTCTCTTGACTCTTGCCAATCGCTCCTCTCATGTCCCCTTCCCCTCCCACTTCCTTCCCCCTCTCCATGTGTAATGCCAGCCTCCACTACTCCTCTAACCTCTCTCTCTCACTCTCTCTCTCTCTACTCTGCCCTCTACTATCCACCTGGCTCCCCTCCCCATGTCCTTAATAAACTCTATTCTATGCTATACCATCATGTCGCTGTCCCTCAGGGGGAAGAGATGCCTCAGCATGGGCCTTTGAGACATTTCCTTCCACCATTGATCCCCTTCCATCATTTCAGGGATGGCATCTGAAATGTAAATAAATAAAATATCCAATAAAAAAGAACATTACTATAGAATACTATAGAATAAGTTATTTTAAATATATCTAGAGAAAGCATACTTAAACATGGAATAGAGTAGAAGGTGAAGTTACTGAATAGACACAATACTTGGTTCCTAATATGTAAATCCAGACACTTGAGTACCTTTCCTCTCCTAAGCAGATAGAAGAATATTCCAAAATTAAAACATAGAGACATTTTTACAGTATCAATTGCTTCATTTATACAGATGCATGTGAATTGTTTATTGCTATTTTTGTTAAAATACACATATCAGACACATACTGATTCAATTAGGGCATAATAATTTTTTTCATTATTCATTTCAATGTGATTTTAGGAAATTCCATCAAAATTTGTCCTCCAGTTCAAGTGAATTTTAATATATGCTGAATAAATTCAAATGACATTATGCATGTGCAAAGAAGTAATATGATTTATTATGAGCCTATGATTGTTCTTAACTGAGTACATCTAAAACATATTTAAAAAAAAGAATTCTAGCCAAAAAACAAATTGCACATAATATTGCACAAAATAATATCAGGATAATACAAAACATTATTATCAAATAAACTTCTGAGACAAAGACTTGCTGTTACATTCTTTCTAAACTCCACCCCACAGTTACCTGGCAACAGCCAGGTAGCCCTGCCCACTATTATAAAAGGGACTTTCTGGCCCCCTCCTCTCTCTCTTGCCCCCTTGACCTGAGCGCCTGCAGTTGTAATCTGACCCTCTCCCCTTCCCTTCCCCCTCTTCACTGGGATGTACGCCAGTCATGGCCCCACCTTCTTCCTTCTGCTAAAAATTCCTTTGAACCCAGCACTGATTGTTCCACTCTCCTCCTCCCACGATCAGCTGCCTCCTCCCTTCCTTTCCCTTCCCAAAAACTTCTTATGAACCTCTGCGGGTTCCCTCAAGCAGTCATTAATCAACACTTGCAACTCAAATAACATTTGATAACATTAAACCTAAAAAGTTTCCAACTTCAGTATTTTCTAAGCTTATTTTTTCTGTAAATATATGTTATTCTGTACTCAGTATATTTGTTGTTTAGGTTCATATTTAATGTAATCTATATATAAAGAGAGATGCTAGTTACTATACATAAGTGAACAATATTTGGTGCTCATATTTTTAAAATTTCATAAACAAACTTTAAAACTTATTAATTAAATCATAAAGTAGTAAAACATACTATAGGTTATAATTATAAAATATAATAGTCTGCTGTACATTTATGAATTGTATCTTTTAGCTTTGCATGAATATCTTATATTACCTTATAGACTGTAATTATAGGTATTATATATTTAGAAATAAATATAGATATAATATGATCCTTGTCAGTTTAGAAAAAAGGAAGAAGAGACATAGATATTGAGCTACAAAACGCATGATAGTGGAGTCCCTTAAACAAATGGAACATTACAAGTAAAATTTTCCATTGCAGTTTTAGACAAAGTTGAGTCATTCAAGACCAAAAACAGCTTACAGTTTTATGTTAACAATTTAGTACTTAATATTTTTTACTTTCACAAACCATTTCATTTCAATTAATGGAACATACATTATGTTTCCTCTTTTTATTAGAGTGTCAATGAAAGACCAAATCATTTGGGTTCAGAGAACCTGATCTAAGATTGAACTCATGTGAAGAAACAAACTGGCACCTAGAAACAATTTCCAGATTACTCCCCAACAAACTGGGACATAGCATCAGTTTCCAGGTTACTCCCCAGCAAATCTGCACTTCCAGGTTACAAGCCTGACCCTGAGACTTTGCTTCTTAACAACCACCAATCAGGGGAAAAGCAGTAGTTAAGTTTATGGTTTGGCTCCCAGCACCAACCAGTTAAGTTACAGAGCAAATAAAATTTTGTAATATATCCCATCCCAATCAGGTATGAGCCAGGCTACATACCAATTTCTTGTCTCTATAAATACAAGCTTAAAATTAGACTCCGGGCTGCACCCTCCAGTTCCGCTGTGTCGTAGACAGCAGTGTGAGCTCAAGCTTGAACTTGGAAATAAAGACCTTAGTGCAATTGCATTGGCGTTGGCTCCTTGGTAGTCTTTTGGGTCTTGCAAATGGGTACAACATCACTAAAGTATAGATATGGTATATTTGCAATATTGTGTTTCTCATGACATATTCATATCTAGCTACAAAATTACAGTAACATTTGCAATGCATTGACTATGATTTTATTGAATTTTGGAGGAAACTTTAGGCTTTTTATTGAGCAGAATGTCTAGAAACCCCTATTGTGCCTTTGTCTAGTTCTCTGTTTTCTTTACCAGTATAGGTCTTAGTTAGTGTCAAGAAACAATACTCAGCAGAAATTGATGTTAAGAGAGTTGCAAACATCATCTTAGTTCAGTTGGTGACACAGTATAGATTAATAACTTGATATGTCAATGATCCATATGTAGGTTAAATCTCTTCCCCGAAATTTTTCTTATTAAAGTACATACGTAGTTTGCATTCAGTTTTGCAGTGAAATGTAATCATACTAAAGTTATTGATCATGACGTATTATTTCAGATGAGTTATTGCCATTGCATAATTTTAGAAACTAAAATTAAAAACTTTTGCACTGCTTTAACTTAATTTCCAGAAAAGCTGCAGGAATGATGTTTAAAATCATTAAAGTTGTTGAAACCACAACCACAGATGGGACACAGATATTTCCAGTTGTTGTTGTACGTTATGATTACTAGCCTCAGCTTATGTCGAGCTCTCCAATTATTTTTAAAATCTTTTCCTTGGATATTATTCTGGGTTCGGAACTGAGACATGTAGAACCTTGGTCTCACAGAAAGATGGTTTCCATTCTTGTGTTGATATAACTTTGTAGTTTTTCTTTGAGTCAGTCTTTCAAAAAGAGGATGGTAGTAGTACACTCTCAGAGGCCTTCCAAAGACTATGTTCCTTTGGAGACTGATGATATTTTGGTAATCACAAACTGCTACATATTTTTGTTTTACCCATGCATTATGTTGGTGACATTCTGGCTGAGAGAAATTTTTGCTGCACAATAAGTGAATAATCATCCTAGTTATCTCATCAGTATTAAAGAATGGTACTCGCCATGCAACGAAACGGGGATGCAGCATCTTGTCATCTCCATTGTCCCTAGATGGAACATGATTTTATCAGATAGGGTCTTCTTTTCATGAAGTTGTTGTTGTGGTTGTGGGATACTCAGATAGATAATTCTACATAGTATTAACCTAGGAATGGTCAGCTTTCTAGGAATAGATATCTGAAGTGGAAGAGAGTCTTCTGTTAATTCTTCATCTGAGGGATCATTTTGAGTCTTCTCTGCTTCAGACTGACTGTTTTCTACCGGCTGGGGATCTGTATCCTCCTGGGAACTGGATGAGCTTGGCTCCATGTCTGATTCATTGGCTTCCTCCTGAGAAATGTTGTTGGTATCAGGAAGTGGATGTTCTTTCTCATCCTCACAGGCATTTGGTGGTTCATTTTCAGCATTTTTGAGCGAGTTTTCAGCTGGATCACTTCCTTGGTTAGTAGAACTCATTCTCAATGCTATGGGCAATGGGGGGAGATAAAGTCTTTCAGAAAGCATGTAGATGTGTTATTTCTGTGCTTCTCTATAACTCTAAACATTCTGTCACTCATAAACCCAGAAAATAAAATAAGCAAAATATTGACTCATAAGAACAACATAATCTCTTATAAAGTATGTCTTTTCATTGTTTAGTTACAAAATTTATATAAATCTTAAATAGTATATCATCTTCCTTGGATATTAAATGAATGTACTATATTTGTGAATGTTTATGCAATTCTTTTGGATGTCAAATCTAATAGAATTTTCATCAAATAAAATAGATTTGGGGGAGGTAATGAGTCTAAGTCTCTATTGATTTTAGTCTCTGAACTGAGACCAATCTAAAAGAACATTTCATGAATATATATGTTTGGGAGAAAATTAAGCATCTTTTATGATAGAATATCTGCGATCAAACTTGAGTTATCTTTTTCTGTGGAATTTTCTATCCTTCCTTTCTTCCTTCCTTCATTCTTTCCCTACTTCTATCCTTTATTCCTTCCTTTCTTCTCTCCTTTTATCTTAGTCTGTTCTTTTAAATTATATGCATACAAAAAAGGACAACTGGGGATTGTGAAAAATAAAAAACGAAAAGAAAAAAAGCATTGAAAGAAAGAGGATTAAAAGAAGTTAAACGAAAATTTGTAGTTATTTTATTAGAACAGCTTCCATATTTATCACTCTCTTAGCAGTTATATTGCCTTGTATTTTATCAAGATGATGTTTACTACAGGCCAATTTTATGGTTGATAATATCAAATTAAACTGTCTTCTCACCAATGTACCCTCCACTCTCTTCCCTTATTCTGTCTGTTTTCCTTCCTGCTGTTTACTTACTGGAATATTTTCAGTATATTCTTAATTTCTAAACACAATGTATCCAATTCTCCTATCTGAATTGACTATGGATAATCTCAGTTTGGTGATTTCTTCATAGCAGGAAGAAAAATACAGGTGTTATCCATTTATTTATTTATTTAGAAAAATCATTTTCTTATTTTTGAGAACTTGAAACATATATACAATGTGTTTAGATAATTTATGCCACACTACTCCTCTAATTTCTCCAAGGCACTCTCAAGTCTGTTGTCCATATTTGTATCCTATTCTTTGTTTTCTTTATATCTCAGTTAGTCCAATTTGTGCTACATCTATACATATGAGTGTACTATATGTATGACCACTTAAGTGTGAGCAACCTATGAGAGGCCTTATCACTGAAGAAAATTGACTTTTTCCCCCACTAGCAGAACACATCATCAATAGTACCTAAAAGCATTATGAACTGTTAGAAATGAAAAATTATCAACAGTCTTCTTCTGCTGTTAACACAGTGAGTCAAAAAATAAGAACCAATGTGGCAAGATATGCCCAGTCTCACAATGGTGATATGATTGTTATGGGGTTAATCAATAGCTTTCTGACTGTAACTTATACCCATTACAATAAATCTGGTGAGCAACTCATAGCTGGGTAAATCATACAGTCTAGGGAGAGTTTTATTATTTTTTTGTTAACAAGACATAGAAAAAACAAATTACTTTCTAAAGAAGCCATAAATTAGAGCAGTACTCCCCCTTCAACAGGAAAGTTTCTCATCCTAGTAGACAGTGGTTAAAACAGAGACTCACTAGTTGGAGTAGAGAAAATAAGTGATCATGGACTACTTACCACAATAAGAGAAATCTATATCACCTTCTTCCTACTAGGATCAATAACCACTGTGGTAGAGGTGGTGCAAAGATAGCAAGAATCAGAATTTGGGGAGGAATTCTTTGAAAAAGTGTCCTGTTCTTTGCTATCATGAGCTCACCATGTCTGTGACTACCTATACAAAATTTGGACAGTATCACCAAGCCTGTTTCAATTCAGCTAGAGGCCCTATCTCCCCTTGAGAGCCTTTGATTTGTTTTTTGATAAAAAAATAGTGATGAGTAAAGAAAAATACAAGTAGTCTGATATCAATTCTGTGAAAATTCATGAAATTACCATGGCTTCCATTTCTTATCATGTTTACTTTTCATTAGCTACCCTAGATCAAATTTATGCATTGCTCAGCTGTATTTTAGAATCATTGATAATAAAGATAATGAAGTTCAGATGGGACCTCTAAAGCCAGACTTCATCTCCACTGATAAATGTACCTTCTCTAACCATCCAACAGGTATTATACATACTAAAAGACTCAAGTTTCTATTTCATGCTCATCTTTTTCTTCAAATTAAGTCTTAATTAAAAAAATATATTTTGAATGATTGATGTTAAAGCATGAATGATTTTTTACTACCAGAAGCATTTGACATTATTTTGTAATCAACAAATATTTAATTTTACATTCTTCACTATGCAGTGCTACTTTAAGACCATGAACAATATATCTATTCATTTTCTATAATATTTAAGTAATATCCATATCTATTACTGTTCAATGTAGTAGTTTATGATTCTACTTTTTTCATCCTAATTTTTGTCTTTCTTATTTATTGATGAATATGAAAATTTGAGCAGCAGGCATCTTTACTTACTGAGTTATTTTGCTACTTAGTATCTTAATTTCACTAATGTCTATTTTACATCCTACTCAAGCATTCCAACTTGTGAGTCCACTCTTAATTCTCTAATCCACTTTTAAAAAAATCTCTTATTCAGAGTCTCCAAACTTTTTCCAAGTTCCACAGGCATATATACGGTATACTAATAATTTTTTTTGAATTTTAATCATCTCATATTCAGCATTTAAGGAAACAATCTCTATCAAAATACCTTAGTATTAGCAATTGAAATTATAAGTAACATAAATCAATAAATAGAATTCGTATTTTAGGAAAATAACTTACCAGTTTGATCACAAAAAGACTGGATGCGTTTTAGTGAGGATGAGATCCAGCAACTGTCTAAGAACATCAATTTCTGGTTTTCTATAAATCTTGTTGAGAAGATCCTTAAATCAAATAAAATATTTTCATAAACCAGAAGAAAGTCAATTCCTATAACTTTTTCCCCTAGAATGGTGCTTGTCTTGTTTGGTTTGTTGATGGAAGAAAAGACTTAACTCCAGCAATATGACCTGACTTTTATGTGTTTAATCACTCTAACATACAAAATAAACAAAACATGTTAAAACAATTTTAAAATGAACTCAAAATAAATTCACTACATAAATGTATGTGAGACTAGAGCCCAAAAGTACTTGAAATAAAACACAGAAAAATACTTATTTATATTGATATGTATTTCTTGGACAATACTATAAATGCACAGAAAATAAAAGCAAGCAGAACAAAATGGGATGACAACAAACTAAACATTTTATCCCATAAAGAATAATTAAAATTAAGAAGCCACTGATAAAACAGGAAAAATATTTGTAATTTATGAATTTGCCAAGGGGTAATATTTAAAATTTATGGGAAACAACTTTGGAGCCAAATTTGAAAACCAAACAGCTGAAGAAAATACAGAGTACTAAATATATATTTTTGACAAGAAGTCATACCAGCAAAGTATATGAAAAACTGCTAAACATTGCTTGTCTTTAAAGAAATTCCATCAAATACCATAAGATAAGAGTTCATCACCATTCCTAAAAGTAGGTATAATCAAAAAATGCTATATCTAACAAAAGCAAGATGGGAAAGTAGAAAAGAAGAACCCTTAATAATGCTGTTGGTAATGCACATTACTGAAATGAAATGTAATATACAAGTTCTTCAAAAAAAAAAAAAAGAAGAATATAACTAACAACCTTATCTCTAGCTAGACAACTAAAAGTAAAAAATATTTTCATAATACAGAAGAAAAGTCAATTCCTACCACTTCCTCCCCTAGAATGGTGCTTGTGTTGATTGGTTTGTCTGTTTTCTTATATTCAATCATAATTTTTAGATTCATTGCTCATTTTTAGCTTTGAAGTGACATTTTCATAAGAATATATGTGATAATTTTTCATATATCAGAAATATGTCACAGGTATTTATACTACTATACAATAATAAAAATTATCAAGGGAGTTTATTTTACAATAAAAGACTGACTTATGAAAAGAAATCACATCAAACCCCATGTACTAAGAATATACTACTGTTAATATAACACAAGTATCTTGAAGGCCTTCTAGCTCTTCTTCCACTTTTGTCATCTTCCATTCCTCACAGGTTCATTCCATTCTTTTGTTAATCCCTGTCAACAGCAGGCGAAAGACCACTCTTTTACCAAAACCCACAGCTACAACACTTGGCTGGAATCCAGCTTAGTTACTATCTGAAATATAATTTATATTATACCCCACTACTGTTGCCTACCTAATCCCATCTGCCCAGCCTATCACCATCCTCCTGAGGTTTCACTACCACACATAGTATTGATACACAGTCCCCATAATTCTCCTTTTACCATCCTTTTATGATTTCTGATTGATTTCAGACCCTCTTCCAGGAATCTCATAGCTACCGCACTTGACAGGCAACCACATATGCTACATGTGCTAACAGAGAGGTCTTTCAGACAAAAACTAAACAGTCATGGAGTTGAATAACATTGTAAATCAAATGGATTCATTGCACATATTCGGAACATTCCATTAAAACATTAAGGAACACATTTTCTTTTCAGCAGACCATGAAACTTTCTTCAACATTCATGGTATTTAGAGCAAAAAGGAATGAATAGAGACAGGACTTTTAATAGTATCTGGTAATCTACCTTACCACCATGAATTAAAGTAGAATATCAATAATAATAGAAACAGCAGCAGGTACACACGTTCATGGAAGCTAAACAAGTCAGTACTGAATGAAAACTAGGTAAAGAAAGAAAGAAGTTGAAATTTTAACATTTTAGGAAATTGAATGAAAATAAAAACATAACAAAATGTATAGGTCAGAGTGAAGGTAGTTTTAAGAGGAGAGAATTCATAGCATAAAGTGTTCATATTAAAAACCAGTAGACATCTCCAAATAATAATGGGAAAATTAAAAGCTTTAGAAATATAAGAAATAATACTTCAAAAACCATAGATGGGAAAAAAATAACTAGATTCACTTAAAATTATTAACATCAACAGATAAAGAATAAGTGAAAGAATTGGATCTTTGAAAAAAATCAAGACTGACGAATCTTTGGCCAAATTAAGCAAATCAAAATTTAAAAATAAAATAGAGGTGAAATGGAAAACATAACAACAGATACTTAGGTAATTGAGATAATCGTTGTGTAAATGAACCACATTTTCTGTATCCATTCTTTCATTGTGGGACATCTGAGTTACTTCCAGCTTATGACTATCACAAATAAGTCCTGTATCTACATAGTGGAGTATGTGGTCCTGTAGCATGGTGGAGCATCTTTTGGGTATATGCTCAAGAGTGGTATAACTGGGCCTTCAGGTAGATCTATTTTCAATTACCCGAGGAACATGCCAATTGATTTACAGAGTGGTTGTACTTGTTTGCAATCTAAACGGCAATGGAGGAGTCTTCCTCTTTCTCCACATCCTTGCCAACATGTGCTGTCACCCAAGTTTTTGGTCTTAACCATTCTGATTGTTGTAAGGTATAGTGTCAGCATTAAAACTCTGAACTCTTCCAAACTGAAAAAAACGAAGAGAAATGGGTGGATGAATGATATACCAAAGTTTAATAAAGATAAAACAATTTAAACAGATGTATACTCCCAGTGGAGTAAAAGTACTAATTTAAATTCTCCCAACAAAAGCCACACTAACAAATCCAAACTAAACAAATTCCAAATCAAACAAATAGACAACAACAACAAGACCAATCAGAATGATTCAGCATAAAACTTCAATGAAGAACAAATTGCAATGTTCCTCAAATTATTGTACAAAATAAAAACTTAAGTAAAAGTTCTATTTTTTTAATAAAGACACTATTACTGAGATCTGTAAGCCACATGAGCTCAACAAAAAGAAAGAAAATTATAGACCAATATCCCTTATGAACATAGATGTAAAATTCTCATTAAATACTTGCAAGCCAAATTCAAGTATATATAAAAAAGATGATCAAAAAGATTATCCACCATGATCAAGTTGTTTTCATCTCAGAACTGCATGAATGCTTCATACAAATATCAATAAATGCATTCTACCACATAAAGAGATGAAAAGGTAGAAACCACATGGCCATCTAATTAGATACAGAAAAGACTTTTGATAAAAATCCAACATCAACATCACTTCATGATGAAAACCCTAGAGAAACTATGAATATTAGAGATATAACTTAATAAAGGCAATTTACAGTAAAATACCTAGCCAATCTCATTCTAAATGGAGAGAAGCTCAAACCATTTCCACTGAATCAGGAATGAGACTAGGATGTTTCGTACCTATTCAAAATGGTACCTGAAGTCTTAGATCAATAATGCAGCTGAAGGAATTCAAGGGGTTATAAACAAGAAAGGAAGGAGTCAGAGTCACTTTATTTGCAGATGATATGATTTTATATATAATTGATCCTAAAGACTCCACCAGGAAATCTCTACAGGTGACAAATATTTTCAGTAGAGTGACAAAATACAAAATCAACCCATAAAAAGTAATATCCTTCCCACACATAAATGATACTCAGAAAGAAATCAGGTCAACAATACTTTTCACAATAGCCTCGAAAGAAAAATCTCTTAGAATTACTCTAATCAAACAAATTGAAGATTTGTAGAGTGCATTCCTTAAGCATCTAGAAAAGAAATTGAAAAAGACATCAGAAGATAGAAAGTCTTTCCATGGCATTCATCAGTAGGATAACATATTATCTAGTATCTAAAATGATTAAATTAAAAATTAAAATATTTTATGTATTAATAATTAATTTGCTAAAGAAATACAATATGGGTGCCTTAGGTGCTAGGAGCTCCCAGGGGTCCAGCTTAGTTGACAATGTTGGTCTTCATATGGAGTTCCTTCCCATTTCCTTCAGTTCCTTTAATCCTTCCACTAATACATTGGCTGGTCTGAGAACCCCTGGCAAATAAGTAGCAGAGGACCCATCTGGCCTCAGTGGGAGACTATGTACCTAAACCTGTAGAGACTTGATGCCCCAAGGAAGGGGGATGGAGTTTGTGTACACTCTCAGAGGAAAAAAGGAAAGGAGATGAGGGGAAGAATTTTAGGAGGGGAGACTGGGAAGGGGCAATAATTGGGATGTTAATGAAATAAAAAAATTAAAAATATCTTTGTTATAGAAAAAGAAATATGATAATACATACTGCTGGTTTTAGATGATTATTTTCTAAAACAGTATATCAAAACATAAAAATTAAAGTTATGATAAAGTTTTATTTGTATATCTACCCAGAAGTTCTATTTTGTTTTAGAAGACATATTTGCATATATGGAACTTGAAAGGCAGTCAATCTTCCATTTTTATGAATTACATTATTAGTATTTTGAAAGTTCTAAAAGAACTCACAAGAAAATGGTAACAATAATTGAACTAAAAAATTAGGATACATAAAATCAATGTACAGAAATCTATAGTGTTGCTACATAATAATAAAAGGCCCAAAAGCAAAAAAAAACAATCCCATGTATGATAGTTTCAAAACTACATAAAATAAAATATGTTTTAGTATAATGCTATGATCCCAGTACTCAGGAGGTAGAGTCAGGATAATCAGTAGTTTAAATTCAGTCTTGTCTAGATCCTGAACTTGAGCAAACAACCTCTCAAGTTTGAAGAGAGACATTTTGGGCATCCCAGCTATATGGTGTAAGGTATTCAAGAAAATCCTGATAAATGGTTTAAAGAAATTCTAATGAATTTGAACTATTTTACTGAGCTTGGTTTCTGAAAATTTGTATTCAATTCTACTAAAATTAATGTGTAGAACTTCTTTTAAAAATGTTTACTGGTGGGTAGGAGAGAAGGCTCAGGAGATAAGACTGCTGACTGCCCTTCTAGAGGTCCTGAGTTCAATTTCCAGCAACCACAGGGTGGCTCACAACCATCTGTAATGGGATCTGTTGCCTTCTTTTGGTGTTTCTGAAGACAACTACTGTGTACTCAGATACATAAAATAAATTATAAATAATTTGTTTAAAAGATGTTTTCTCATAATAAACCATAATATGGGCCATTTAAAGAACTATGTAGCCGGGCGGTGGTGGTGGCGCACGCCTTTAATCCAAGCATTTGGGAGGCAGAGGCAGGCAGATTTCTGAGTTCGAGGCCAGCCTGATCTACAGAGTGAGTTCCAGGACAGCCTGGGCTACACAGAGAAACCCTGTCTTGAAAAACCAAAAAAAAAAAAAAAAAAAAAAAAAAGAATTATGCAATTCATTTAATATTCCTGATTTACCTCCCATAAAGAACAAGGGACTCACTAGATCTAGATATAAAAATCTATGAGATGTATCTGGAAAAGGAATGCATATAATGATACTGGCTTGTTTATACTAGGTCATTGTATTAAGTAACAAAGAAAAGGAGTGAGCTTAGAGATAAAAAATTTCAGCTTCAGTTGTAGATAAACAATTCAAATATTGTTTCCCAGAGCTAAAAATTTCAACTTCTACTCTTACCTTATGATTAGCTGACTTATGTATAGTATTTTTAAGTCTTGTTTTAGTTTAATTACTGGGGCTTGGATAAAATGCCCTGAAAAAGGAAACTTGGGGGAGATAGGGTTTTATTTCAGCACTCAGGTTCATTTTAGAGATGCCTGTGCAGAAACTGCAATAGTCAATCACATTATCTGCCCAGTAAAGTACATCTAGAAATGAATGCATGAATGCTCACTTCAGTGCTTAAGTGTATGTACTCAGCTCAATTGATACACTTTTACACAATTAGAACCCTCTACTTAGGGAATGACGTCATCTACAATAGGCTCATTTTTCCCACATCAATTAATTCGTCTACCATAGACATTTACACAAGAAACCCAAGGAAAACAATCCCTCATTGAAACACTTTATAGTGATTCTACCTTGTTTGCAGTTGAAAGGCTAACCAATATAAACTCTATCCTCTAAATATATCCATAGATAAATCAGGATATAGCTGGAGGAACTAACTTTTCATATGTCAACGATTTAATTTTATCTAAAGCACTCCCCTACCTTCAGTGATAAATATAACACTGTGGCTAATTTATTCTTTGCTGTCCTCTTAGACCTTGCCATATAAAAAAATAATCTTTCTTATCTGTGTAAATAACAGGTGCCTATTCCTAAAGGAGATGTATGTACTACATATGGCGTATCTATGTCAATACCCCTCAAGGAATACTTTCAATATCCAACTTTTCCTATAGACTATAGAATGTAACCAGATGCATGTCAAGTCTCATCAGGGCTCTAGAGATGAGGTTCAAAAGGTGGACCATGAGGAGATGTGCTACACTACCCAGGAAATTCTTGAATTTTACTAATTCTTGCATGTAGAAACCCCATGAAAAGCGAGGGAATGGATTTTAAGAGTATAGGATAATTGGAAGAAAGATAAAGCTAGAATAAGAAGACTGCTTTAAAATATGTCCATTTGAAGCAGTATAAAAAGACAGAAAATTAAGGGGACATTGGAAGAAAACAGAAGCCTTTTGCCTGGAATTTTCTTGACTTTCCTGCTGATAAGAGCCACAGAGTCAGGAGACTTCAAAGACAACTAATAGGGAAAATTGCCTACAGAAATAATGTGCATCCTCTTAAAGTTATTTGGGCTTACTTAGGGCCAAAGAGTAACATGTAACCTCAAATTTTAACATTTTCTCAGGTTCCTGTTATCTGTGACTGCCTAGGCCCAAAATAACCCTAACTGTAATTTTGACACTATTCAACCACCCAGCAATTTAAGCTGTACTTTCAAACTTCATCTACAAAAAGAAAACAGATTTTTTAACTTTGTTGTAGACTATACTTTTTGAGCAGTATTCTTTTTTTCAAGGCTTCTTAGCAACTTTTAAAAATGTAACTTGAAAGCTATCTAAATCCTATATGTATTATTAATACAACAAAGAAAAGCTCTCTTTTGAGAAACCCATACTCAATCTTGAATACATCTCATTTTTTCTAGTATGTTATTTTCTTATCCCTTATGCTTAAAATCTATACTACAATATCATACTAAATTCACACTCTGTCTTATACTTGTCATTACTAAAAAGAAATAAGTTTCTTTGTGTATTGGGGAAAGTACTATCTCAGGCTTCAGGACAACAATGAGTAACAATGTTTCCAGCACAGTAACCCTGGATATATTAAGACAAGATTCTAGGTTTAGTGTTGCACTTCCTGGAATTTTAAAAAGAAGTGTCATAGTTTATTAGTTTAGTTAGATGAGATATGGGTCAAAACTTTTTGTATTATAAATGATCTTGAAATGAGTTAGTGTTAATTAAAGGATTTGTAGCTCAGAGGAAAAGAAATACTGGAATGGATTCACCATGTTAAACAAATTTACTCAAAATGGGAACCTATAAAATAATATACCTTCTCAGCACCTCATAGAACTTTCTTCAAAACTGATCACATATATGGTCAGAAGCAAGGTTCATTAGATATGAGTAGAGTAAAATAACCCGTCAAATCCCAGCAGATGGCCATAGATTAAAGCTGGATTTCAACAACAAAAGAAACCACAGAAATCCTACAAATCCATGGAAACTGAACAAGTCTCTACTGAATGACTACTGAGTAGAGGAATAAAGAAAGAATTAAAGACTTCCAAGAAATCAATGAAAATAGATGCACAACATGACAAATCTTATGAGATACAATGAAAGCAATACTCAGAGAAAAGCACTTTAAGTGCATACATAAAGAAATTGGAGAGATCTCATATGAGGAACATAACAGCATACCCAAAAGCTCTAGGAAAAAAAGAAGCAAAGATACACAACAGGCAGCAAAATCAAATTTAGGGTTAAAATCAATAAAATAGGAACAAAAAGACCAATAAATGAAACAAAGAATTGGGTTTTCTTTTTAAGAAAATCAGTAAAATAGACACAACTTTATCCAAGCTAAATAAAAGAAAGAGAGTTAATACAATCAGACGTGAAATGGATATATCAACAGACATGGAAGAAATCCAAAGGCTTATTAGTTCATACATTAAAAAAGTTTGTACTTCATAAAATCTAAAGAAATGGATAATTTCCTTGATATATACCACTTACATACATTAAATCAAGTTCAGATAAACAATTTAAATAGACAAATAATCCCTAAGAAAATAAAAGCAGTCATTTAAACTCTTCCAACCAAAAAAAGTTCAGTGAGATGAATTTTCTGAACAAAATTTTTCCAAATTCTCAAAGATGAAGTAATCCAAATACTCCTCAAACTATTTCACAAAATACAAACAAAAATTTATCTAATTCATTTATGTGGCCAGAGTCACCCTCATACACAAACCACCAAAAAGTTCAACAAAGAAAGAGAATTACAGACTGATTTCCCTCACGAACATAGATGCACAAATACCCAATAAAAGACTAACATACCAAATCCAAGAACACATCAAAAGTTCATCCACCATGATCAAGTAGACTTCATCTAAGAGATTCAGAGATGGTTCATTATGTGAAAATCTGTCAATACACAATATAATCAAACTGTAAGAAAAAGAATCCACGCATGACCAGATCATTTCCTTACATGCAGAAAAACTCTTTGAAAATATCAACACTCCTTCATGATAAAAGTTTTGGACTGAATAGGGAAACAAGGGACACACATAAACATAATAAAGGCAACTTGACAGTAAGATTACAGCCATATAAAATTATGTGGAGAGAAAATCAAAGCAATTTCTTTAATATCAGGAACAAGCAAAGGATGTCCACTTTCTCCATATCTATTAAACTTAATAGTTGAAGTTCTAGCTAGACCAATAAGACAAATTAAAGGGATCAAGGTTTCTGTATTGAAAAGGAATAAATCAAAGTATCATTATTTGCAGGTTTGATAGCATACTTATGTGACTTCAAAAATTCTACAGGGAACTTGTACAGCTGAGAAAAATTTTCAGTGAAATGTATAGATACAAGATTACCTTAAAAGGAAAAAAAATCTGTAGTCCTATATATAAACGACAAATAGGCCAAGAGAGAAATCAGGAAAACAATGTTTACCACAATAGCCACAAAAAATTTTAAAAATATTTAAGTAGCTTCAACCAACCAAGAAAGTAGAAGACATGTTTGTCAAAATTTTCACTGTTTTGAAGAAAGAAATTCAAGAATATATTTAAAAAATGGAAATATCTCCCAAGCTCAAAGATCAGTAGGATTAACATAGTAAATTTGGCCATTTAACCAAAAACAGTCCACAAATTCAAGACAATCCACACCAATATTCTAACACAATTCTTTACATATCTTTACATATCTTGAAAGGCAAATATTCAGTGTCATATGGAAAACAACAACAGCAGTAGCAGCAACAACAACAATAACAGGAGAGCTAAAACAATCATGTACAATAAAAGAATTTCTGGTGGTATCACCATCATTGATTTCAAGCTGTACTAGAAAGCTATATAGAGTAGGAAAAAACACATGGTACTGAGACAAAAACCACATCTTTAATCAGTGGAATCAATTTGAAGACCTAAAAATAAATTCACAAAGTTATGGACACCTTAATTTTGACAAAGAAGGCAGAAATACACAATGAGAAAAATAAGCACCTTTAACAGTTAGTGCTGGTCTAACTGGATGTCTGCATGTAGAAAAATTCAAATATTCAAATATATACACATATATACATATATACATATATATATATATATATATATATATATCACCCTATACAAAATGCAGTACAATGTTTCAAATTCCTGAACATAAAACTAGATTTACTAATGCTGATAGAAGAGAAAGTGATGAATAGAAAGCCTTGAATGAATTGTCACAGGAGACAAATTCCTGAACAGATCATCAATTGCACAGGTACTAACATCACTAATTAATTAATATGACCTCATGAAACTGAAAAACTTCAGTAAGGTAAAGGACATCAACAATAGGACAAAACTGAAGTTTGCCAAATGAGAAAAGACTATTACCAACTTAGCATCTGAAACAGGTGTTCTGGAAACTAGACATCAACAAACAAAAAATCTAAAAGGCAAGATTCAACTTTCAACAGTGTATTCTCAACAGAGAAATCTCAAATGGCTGAAAAACACTAAAGAAATGCTCAACTTCCTTAGGCATCAGGGAAATGCAAATCAAAATGACTTTGAGTTTCCACCTTACACTTATCAGAATGGCTAAGATCAATAAAACCAAGTAACAGCTCATGCTGATGAGGATGTGGAGCAGGGGGAACTCTTTTATTACTGGTTGGAGTGCAAACTTTTAGAACCACTTTAGAAATCAACATGACATTTTCTCAGAAAATTGGGCATCTCTTTCTCAATACCTAGCTATACTACTCTTAGGTATATAATCAAAGGATGATCCATTCTAACATAGGGACACTTGTTGAACTATGTTCACCGGGGCTTTATTTATAATAGCCAGAAACTGGAAATCTCTTAGATGTCCTTCAGCAGAAGAATGGATGAAAAAGTGGTACATTTACACAACAAGGTTCTTAAAAAAAAAAAAAAAATGGCATCATGAATTTGCAGGCAAATGAATGGAACTAGAAAAAATTCTGAGTGATGTAACCCAGACCCAAAAAGAAAATCATGGTATGTACTCACTTTTAAGTTGATATTAGCTCTTAAGTGAATAATTATCATGCCAAAATCCACAGACTAGAGAGGTTAAGTAGCAAAGAATGCTCATGTGGTGTGGGTGGGAAAGCGGTGTATGGACCTCTCTGCGATTCAGAAATTGAATATATTTTGTGGATGGACTGGGGGGTTGGTGGAGATGGGAACATGGTGGGGCAGGTGAGGGTTGGAAAAAGAGAGTACTGGGAGAGACCATTGAAGTTGGTGAGCATTTCAGGGAGATTTGGAAACAAAGTGCAGGGGAAACTACAGGGAATCTACTAAGGGTGACAATAGCAAAGATTCCTAATAATGGGAGATAAGGATACTGAACTGGCCATCTTCTGTAACAATTCAAGAAGTCCAGAGGTGAGGTTGACTAGGACATCAACCAAGCTCTAAAACCTCTGACCTACAATTTGTTCTGCCTTTAAGATGTGCTAGGATAATTGTGACACAGAACTTGTGGGTGTGGCCAATCAATTATTGATCCTACTTGAAGCCCATTTCCTGAGAGGGTGCCCATGACTGACATTTCTTGGATGGCCAGGAATCAGAGGCTGATTAGCCCAGAGACCTTGGATAGAACAAAACACAACTGGCAGAAAAAAAAGAAAGAAAGAAAAGAAAGGAAGGAAGGAAGGAAGGAAGGAAGGAAGGAAGGAAGGAAGGAAGGAAGAAAGAAGTCAATGAGATGATAGCTAATGATATTCTGCTCTACTCATAGATCTGTGCCTAACTTAATTATCATTATAGAGGCTTAATTTAGCAACTGGAGGGAACACATACAGAGATCCACATCTAAATATTAGGTGGAACTCAGATAAATCCATGGAAGAAAGAAGGACTGTAGGAGTCATAGGAGATGAGGACATCATAAGAGCATAGACTTAGAATCAAGTAAGCAAGAGTTACAGAAGATCAAAGAGGTAGAAGCAACAATCACAGAGCCTGTATGGGTCTGAGCTAAGTCCTGTGCATACATGTAGCATGGTGTTCTTGTGGAAATCCTACAGTAGGAGTTGGAGTGTCTCTGACCTTTGCATGCTCTATGGACTGCTTTACTACTACTGGGTCTCCCTGTCCAGCCTTGATTTGAAATTTTGTGCCTAGTCTTATTGTAGCTTTTTATGTAGTGTTCAGTTGACACCCCCACTGGCTTGTGCTTTTCTGTAGAGAAATGGGAAAGGAGTGGATTGAGGAGAGAGAGAAGGTATAGAGGGAAAATTGTGTTAGGGATGTAATGTATGATAAGAATAAACAAAACAAAACAAAAACATTTTATATTAAAATTAACTGAAGATCCAAAACAAATGGACATGTATCTGTATGTATGTGACCTACAATATTAATCAAGATGAAGTATGTAATTAATATAGACCTATAGAAGCCATTTAGATAGAAGTAATCTCAAGTTACCAACTTAAAAAAAAATCCTAGGTGGGCCTGGCCTTGTGGAGGTATCTATTTATTCCATTAAACTTTTGGCAGCCATTTAACTGTGCCTTCTGTGGTATCAAACAGGCAAATCAGTCCTCAGACCCATATGAGAACTGGGTCTGGGCCATTCCATTTAAGGGTGAGAGGGTCCTTCCACATAGCTATGGCATAGTCTTTAGTGGTCTCAGCGATGCCAGAGGCAGTCAGCAGCAGATTTGCCATGAGCTTTCAGTTTTAGAGAGTTAAAAGTAAACAAGGCATGATGGAGAGTGTTTCAGGAGACTCCTTTTGGGGGGAAACAGTTCCCCCTCTTTTATTTTTAAAAACACATTTTTCAGAGTTCTTGTAAGATCTGGGCAGAAGCGCCAGCAGCCGTTTCTTCCACATTCAGAGAGTCATAAAGAGAGTATTTAAAGAAATATGAATCTATATTAATAATCTCTTTTATCAAAGGACTGTTATAGAACAGCCAACAACTAATCAGTCTTTATAATTGGGTTTTTTGCTGGTTTCTTTTGGTCCCGGTCCTTAAATAGGCTGACTAACTTTGTGATACAACAAATAGATAATTTGATAGCAAAACCTATTCAGATACACTATCATAAGTTAGCTAAGGAGGACCACAAGTCTCAAGATGAGGTTGTTAATTTATACAGGGTGTTCCTCAAACCCATCTCCACCCAACCTAAAAGAGGGGACTTCCGCCCCTAGACCAAGCAGAGAGAGGCTACCCAGAACCCTCTCTGACTGGCGATCTGTATTCTTGCTTAGGCTGCGAGGCTAAACACTGCAAGGGAATATAAATAAAACTTAAAAATATCTATCTGGGTTCCTGAGGGACAAGCCTGCATAGGGGTTGATGTCAAAAGTATCCCTCTCCAGGAAAAAGACATTGGGATAGGTATGGCCCTCATGCCTCACTGGACAACGACCAGAGGACCAGAGCCATTACAAGGTCCCTTGAATTATTGGAGGTCAGGCCTCTATCCTCGCCTTCACAAGAATAGAATCACCAAGGCCCTTCTATACTTAGAGAAGGGAGGAGATGTCAGGAGCAGCCCTGCATATACACTAAAGGCCTAAAATCAGCCATAGGCCTAAAATCAGCAATAGGCTTGACATACATGCATGCTAACACAAAGTCTTGGGTCTCTGGGGAAAAGCACTGAAACAGAAGGCTATAAGCTATTGCAAACAGGCAGCTTCTGTGGAAATTTACCAGACTGAGTAGTCATAGGTCTTATAAATAGGCAGCTTCAGTGGACAGTACCAACTTAGATAAGGACAAGTGAATCATAGGCAGAGCCATAGTGACCTGTCCCCTGAACCTACACCCAGCTGATACCCTGTTCTGAAAGTTATCTGTACTCCCCCTGAACACCTAGGCTCAGGTGCCATTCCCTTCCCAACATCCTGTCTTTTTGTGTTTATAACCTCTGTGTAAATAAATAACTTACAATGTGATTTAAATAACTAAATAAAAAAAATTTTAAAATTTAAAAAAAGGAAATAAAAGTAAAAAAAAAAAAAAATCCTAGGGCCAGATGGATTCAGTATAAAATACTATCAAATGGTCATAAACCTCAAATTATTCTCTAAAATAAAAGGCAACTCATCCAAATTCTTTTTATGATGCCAGTATTCTTATATTACCCAAACCAAAGAAAGAGAAACATTAAAAAAGAGAGAATTACATATCAATTCCCTGATGAACCTACAGGCAAAATGTTTTGGGCCCTACAAACCAAATTCAAGATAACATCATAAAGATCATCCATCTACCATGACACAGAACAATATAAAATGATACTGAGAAAATGTATAGTTGCATGATTTGAATAATGAAATGATCTTTCAGGAATAATGAAAGGATCATTTCTTATCATCCTCCAAACAATTCAATTTCTAATGGATCAAAGGTCTCAGACTTCTAGAATAAATAAATAGGCAGTACACTTAGGAGATAAATCATTACCTGTTACCCAGTGCCAATATCAGTCCTGAAAAATACATAAGTTACATTTTATGGATTACCAAGCTATATTTAGGTGCATACAATAACAGTAAATGGAAAAAGATGACACGAATTTGAAAGGGAGCAAGGAAGAATGTGTGGGAATTTGTAGAGTGTTAAAAGGAATGGAGAAAGGATGTAATTATATTATTATCTCAAAAATAAGTGTTGGCTAAGCTCAGCTGTTACAAACAACTGTAAAATTAAAACTCCATGGAAATTTAAACTTATCCCTGTCAGAAAGGCAAAAGAAAACAAAGTTCTTAAGGATATGGAGAACAAGAAACCTTCATGGTACTGTAGATGGAGAACAAATTGCTGTAGACATGTGAAAATAGATGTAACAATATTCAGAAAAATATAAATAGATATACCATATGAACCAAACACATCACTTCTGGATATATAGTCAAAGGAATGTATTTTGTATTACAAAGTGACATGTTCATTTATGTTCCCAGCTACTCTACTTTCATTATCTAAGGCATGGTAAGAACTTAGAAACTTATTTATTTGTTTACTGTTTACACTTCGATTTTATTTCCCCCTCTTCACCCTCTGACTGTTCCTCATCCTGTACCTCCAACCCACCTGCCTGTCTCCACAAGGCTGTTCCCACACCCCACTCCACACACCACCTGACATCTAAACTCCCTGGTGCCTCATGTCTCTTCAGGATTAGGTGCATCTTGCCTCACTGAGACCAGGCCTGGCAGTCCTCTGCTGTATATATGTTGAGGGCCTCATATCAGCTTGTGTATGATGCCTTTCTCATGGTCTACTGTTTGAGAGATCTGATGCTTCCAGATTAATTGAGACAGTGTTTTTATATTAATTATTTTATTGTTTATGATGGTTTTTGGCTTTCCTGACTGTTTTGATTTTCAATATGAAATTTAAGAGTTTGTTTTTAAATTTCTGTGAAAAATTACCTTGAAATTTTCATGGGATTGCACTGCATATGTAGATTGCATTAGGAAGGATGGGCTTTTTCTCTGTGTAACCTCTACAAATCTACGAGTGTGTGTGTGTGTGTGTGTGTGTGTGTGTGTGTGTTTTGTGCATAAGGTTTCCAGAATCCAATATTAATTAGATACGTCTTCACTTTGTGTTTCACTTTTGTGGATGATGCGGCTTCAAGTCAGTACCAGCTTTGTTTTGTGGTTTCATCATGGTTACCAATGTCCTATGAATACTGACAGTCTACAGTTTTGGGACCAGTCATTGCTGTGCATGACTCCACTGCCTTTGTTTTTAGACATTGTAGGTACATATATATTTTTAATACATTTGTATTTGAAATAGAACTATTTGAAATATCACTATTGAACTACTCATTCTGCCTTCAGTTTCTTTGAAGTGTACCCCTGTCAACTTGATAACCTCTTTTTCATTGATTATTATTGTTAGGTGTGTATGTATACACACATACATAAATACAACATTATGAGTTTGTTTCTGTTGTTTGTGTGTGAACATATGTTTTCAGGGATGATCATTTTGTAATGGATAAATGATGAGTAAGCTCTTGTTCTTCAAATTTCATGTCAATTAACCAGTGGAAAAACACTTCATCAGCACATTGGTAGCAATAACACTAATACCTTCTTCTCTCATGCTCCTAGCTTTATGGTATCAAGGAATGCTCATACCAGCAGATGGAAATTAAACCCTTAAAGGGACATGCAAAAATAAAATGGCAAGCATCATCAAATAACATAATGAGATCTATATTTTTGTTTATTTGAAGGTAGGATATTTAAAGGATATTTATTAGGTATGAAAGTAAAATATTTTAATTTATAGTATCATATAAGGTCAACACAATTAACAAGTAGAGTTTTTAAATGGAACTGATAATATAAAATAATTTCCTGTTGCCTTCATGTAGATTTTCTAGATCCATTAAATTCTTGAAGAGTATAAACAGTTAAATAAAAGTTCATATACATATGTCTCATGTTACCATGGTAAAAACATGTTTTCATATTTGGTTTATACTCTAAATGTGTAATTAATAAGGAATTCAAACGTTAGTCATAATCTTACATTGTTTGTACTAAGTTTATTTCACATTGTTCCAATCTTCGGGAAAATTAGGATTTTGAGGGAGAATAAAATGATAAGGTCACAGGATCTCAAAGCTTAAATTATTACCCCACATCTAAAGAAAACTTCAGGTTACCCTTTCGTTGCTAGGTTTCACACATGTAATATCATTGTGATGCAAGCAATAGAATTTTCAAAAGGTACAATTGTCAGTGCAAAGGGATGAATACAGGAGAGCAGACTGGGTGTCTTGAAGACCATCTTGTATAAAAGGACTCTTACTAAAGAGAATGGAGTGAAAGGGTGAGTTGGAAAGAAAACTTGGGAAACATAAGAAGTGTTTTCTTAATATAGATACCACTATTTTTCAGAATATAAGAACTTAATTTGTGATCAGTTGCAGAAGATTTGTCTGACTTTTTTTCCCACAGAAGATTTACTCTAAGATTCATTGCTCGAAATCAGGAGCTAAATATGTTCACATTTGATTCTGTGTCTGTAAATTAAGTAAGAATATTACTTGAATTTGTCATTACTAATTTAAAATAATACCAGGATAAAATAAAGTTAAATCTTGAACTATCAGATTTACGTTAGTTTATATGATGGGACTACAATATAATGAAGGGAACTTTCTTTCTTATATATCTACTTGTTTACACGAAGTCAGCTAGTTGATGCTGCTTCAGCTGTAGGATCCAAGAGTATATATTGGCGACTTTATGAGGTGCAGGATGAGAAGTGACTCCCATATAGCAAATGTAGAACTGAATTGAGGTGTTTAATTTTTGTTCATGTGTTTCCATTTCTTATATGGAATATATATTTTCTGGAGCATATTGGTATTGTGCACTAAAGATACAATATAACTAACTAGAATATTTTTTTTAAAAAAGGCAAACTTCACTCAATCTGAATACTCCAAATTGACTTTTAAAAGTTCCAAAAAATGTCAGAATATCTTTTGCATCTAAACTAAATCTATTTCGTTTCATCATTCAAGAACTATAAAACTAACATAAATAGGAAATATATATATGTATGTATGTATGTATGTATATGTATATATATATATATATATATATATATATGTATACACACACATATATACATATATATTATATACACATTTTATAATTGTGCAATGTTCAAATAAGTATGATATATATCATCAAACAATTATTTATTTACTTATTCATGATTAAATCTCTCAAGTCTTTTTTTGAGCTAGAAGAAATTTGAAGGTTATTGTTAACTCAATATAATAGAACACAACCAAACTTCTAGTTATATGCCTATAATTCAGTATTCATTGACCAACTATTGTCCTTTCCTCCTCATTTTTTCCTAGCTGCTGTAAACCACCATTCTATTCAAAATTTTTATGGGATAAATAATTTTAGATTCCATACATATGTATGTTAATGGCACCCTTGTTTTTCTGTGTTTATCTTATTTTACTTAACATGATGAACTTCACTCCCATTCATATCATGAATAACTGGAATTCTTTTTTAGTTTAATAAAGTATACACATGTTTCCCATTTCTGTCATGCATTCAATTTTTTTTTCATTCAGATTTTCTAACATGTTTACAATTAATAGGAGAGTATTCACATTTCTTTTGCATCCTAATTTTATTTTCAGTTGTCTAGCTAGAGATAATGTTTTTAGTTAATTTTTTTTAAAGATCCTGTATATTACATTTTATTTCAGTAATGTGCATTTCGAACATATTTATTAAAGGTATAAAACAAACTTTCTACCATCTCACCTAGCTTTTGTTGGATTTAGAATTTTTTTGATTTACCTACTTTGGGGAATGGTGATGAACTCTTGTGGTATTTGATGGAATTTCTTTAAAGACTAGCAATGTTGAACAGTTTTTCATATACTTTGCTGGTATGACTTCTTATCAAAAATAACTATTTAGTATTCGGTATTTTCTTCACCTGTTTGGTTTACAAATCTGACCCTAAATTTGTTTCCAATAAACTTTAAATATTACCCGTTGGTATATGCATAAATTACAAATATTTTCCCCTGTGGTATCAGTGGCTTCTTAATTTTAATTCTCATTTTGTGAAAAATGCTTGTTTGTTTTAAATTCCTTTTCTAATGCTTGCCACTATTTTTTGTGCATTTGTAGTATTGTCCAAGAAATAAGTATACATATAAATATGTATTTTTCTCTGTTTTATTACAAGTTCTTTTGGGCTCTATTCTCTCTTATATTTATGTAGAGAATTTATTTTGAGTTCATTTTAAAATTGTTTTTAGATTTTTTTTTTAATTTTGTATGTTAGAGTAATTAAACATATTGTGGCATGCATGTAGAAGTCTTCTTCCACCAGGCATGATCTCTGGGAATAAAATTCAAATAATCCGGCTTGGTGTCACATATCATTGCCCATTAAGCATCTTGATGTCTCTGATTTCATTTTTCTTGTACGGGAGACCGAGTGCCTAGTTAGTTACTCCATATTTGAACATTCAATTTTGCAAATACTGTTGAAAATACTATTATTTCTCCACACATGCTTTTGTATTTTACATGCATCATTGTTTTTAATTATGAACATTTCCTTTATAAATTTAATAACCTATTAACTCTAATTTTTGCTGCCATGTATTTCTTGATGTGATGCTATCCACTAGAATATAGTTGACCTACAGGTTGACTGTCTGTCTTAAGGAAAAGTAATGGGTTGCCAAGTCTAGTCTTGTTATGAGGATTTTTTTCCTTGACATATTGTATGTTGTTTTCTTGTGTTTAGTTGTTAGATCCTAGAGATCTACTACTTTCTAAAGGGAAATGGATGGGGAGTAGATCTGGGGCAAGAAGAGAGGTGACCACAAAGGAACTAGGAGGAGTGGAAGGAGGGGAAACTGTGGTCAGCAAGTATTGTATGAGAGAAATCCATGCATTCAACCAAAAACTTAGAAAAAGAAAGAACAATGACTCTCCCTCATCTAAAAAGTCATTTGTTATCAGTATTGCATTTTAATTGTCTATTTAACAATTGATACTAGAGCCTAAAATACTTGAAATGAAAAACAGAAAATTATTTATTTATTTTGGTATGGATTTCTTGGAAAATACTACCAATGCACATAAAATAAAAGCCTGCAGTAGTAAAGGGGACTAAAACAAACTAAACATTTTATCAGAAAAAGAATAATTAAAATTGAGAAGCCACTGATAACACAGGACGAAATTTGTAATTTATGCATATAACAAGGGGTAGTATATAAACTTTATGGGAAACAACTTTGGGGCCAAATTTGAATACCAAACAGCTGAAGATAATACTGAGTACCAAATAGACATTTTTAATTAGAAGGAATACCTGAAAAGTATATGAAAAACTGCTCAAAATTGTTAGTCTTTAAATAAATTCAAGCAAATACCACAAGATGAGAGGTTTGTCACCATTCACAAAACTAGATATAATCTAAAAGTACAAAAATCTAAAAAAACCTTGATGGGATGTTATAAAAGGAGAACTCTTAATAATGCTCTTGAAAGTGTACATTATTGAAATAAAATATAATATAAAGGTTCTTCAAAAAAATAATGAAAACTAGTGACATTATCTCTACCTAGACAACAGAAAATAAAATTAGGATGCAAAAGAAATGTGAATACGCCTACTAAATTATAACATGTCTGAAAATCCGAATGACAAAAATTTTTGAATGTAGGGAAGGAAATGTGAAATAGGTGGATACTGTATTAAACTATTAAAGAATTTCTGTTATTTGTAACATGCTTTAGAGTAAAGTTAACCATATTAACTAAAGTCAGATAGACACAGAAAGACAATGGTGTCATTACATTAATTATATATGGAATTTAAAATTATTGATCCCATAAAAATTTTGATTAGAATGGTGGTTTCCAGCAGCAACGAAAAAAATGAGGAGGAAAGGGAAATATTCTAAAGTTGGTCAATGAATAACTGAATTTCAGGCATATAACTAGAAGTTTGGTTGTGCTCTATCATATTGAGTTAACAATAAACTTTCTTCACATTAACTTCTAGATCAAAGAAATGACTTGAGAGATTTTAATCATGAATAAGTAATAAATGAAAATTTGAGGATGTATGTCATATTTATTTGAACATTGAACAATTACACAATGTATATTTATACATATATATATATGTATACTTATACATATATTTATATATATTATATTTTATATATTATATTATATATATTTTATAAAATTTATATGTAATCTTATTAGTATAAGTTTTGGAGTTTAGGAAAAAGTAACTAAAATAGATTTAGTTTATATTCAAAGGATACTTTGGCTTTAATTTTGGATCTTTTAAAAATCAATTTGTATTTTCAGAAAGGGAGAGAAATTTGCCTTTTCTAAAAACAATTCTAGTTAATTATCTGGTATCTTATAATGAAATACCAATATGTTCCATTGAAAATATATATTCCATATAAAAACTGAAACACATGAACAAAAATTAAACACTAAATTCACTTCTACATTGGTTATATGGGAGTCACTTCTCCTCCTCCTCCTAATTAAAATCTCCAATTTGTATCTCTTAGATCCTTCTGCTGAAACAACATCAACTAGGCCACTTCTTATAAACAAGTACATATATGAATGCAGAAAGTACCACTTCATTGTCTTGTAATGCCTTCATATAAGGAACTTAAATCTGATAGATCAAAATTATGCTTTATTTTATCTTGATATTATTTTAAAATAGTAATGACAAATTCAAGTATAACCTCTACCTAATTTATGGTCACAGAATCAAATGTGGAACATATTTAACTCCTGATCAAGAACAATGAATCTTAGAGTAACTCTTCTGTGGGAAATCATACAAATCTTCTGCAATTGATCATAAATTAAGTTCTTATATTCTGAAAAATAGTGGTATCTATATTAAGGAAACACTTCTTATGTTTCCCAAGTTTTCTCTTACAACTCACCCTTTCATTCCATTCTCTTTAGTAAGAGTCCTTTAATACAAGACGGTCTTCAAGACACCCAGTCTGCTCTCTGATATTCATCCCATTGCACTCACCCTTGTACGTTTTGAAAATTCTATTGCTTGCATCACAATGGTATTACACGTGTGAAACCTAGCAACGAAAGTGTAACCTGAAATTTTCTTTAAATGTGGCGTTAATAATTTTAGCTTTGAGATCCTGTTAACCTAATTTACCTGAAGATTGGAACAATGTGAAACAAACTTAGTAAACATAATGAAATATGACCATTAATATTTGAATTCCTTATTAGTTACATTATTTAGAGTATAAACCAAATATGATCACATGTTTTTACCCTGGTAACACTAGCAATATGTATATGAACTTATATTTAACTCTGTATACTCTCCAAGAATTTAATGGATCTAGAAAATCTACATGAAAGCAACAGGAAATCATTTTATATTTTCAGGTCTATTTAGAAATTCTACTTGTTTCATTGTGTTGGGCTTTGAATCTGATATAGTAGATGGAAACATTTTAACTTTCATACCTAACAGATTTCCTTTGACTATCCTACCTTCAAATAAACAGTATATAGACCTCATTATGTTCTTTGATGGTGGTTGCCACTTTTATTTTTTACCGTGTCCTAGAAGGCCATAATTTCCCTATGCTGGTATGAGCATTCCTTGATACCATGAAGCTAGGTGCATGAGAGACCATATTAGTGTTATTGCTACCAATCTGCTAATGAAGTGTTATAACTTGCTTATTTACCTGAAATTTGAAGAATAAGCGCTTACTTATTATTTATTCATTACAAAAAATCATCCCTGAATCCATATGCATAAACACAAACAACAAAATATACTCGTAATGTTGTATTTACATATGTGTGTAAAACATATACACCTAAAAATAATAATCAATGAAAAATAGGGTATCAGTTTGACAAGGGGTACACTTTTTGATGGGACTGAAGACAGGAAAGAGTTAGTTGAATGTGATATAGTTCTCTATTAATTAAAAATTTACATATATTATATACATGAACCTGCAATGTCTGGAAAACAAAGGCAGTAGAGCCACCCACAGCAATGAGAGGACCCAAAACTGCAACTGGCAGTGTTCAGAGCACATTAGAAATCTTGTTGTAACCACATAGCCAAGATGGTACTTGCCTTGTAGCTCTATCATCCACATAAAGTGAAAACAGAAAGTGATGAGGTATCTATTTAATATTGGCTTCTGTCTTCCATATGCACAACACAGGACACACACACACAGACACACACACACAGACACACACACACACACACACACACACACACAAATCTTGGATTGGTAGAGTTTATATAGAGAAAATGTCCATCCTTCATAATTCAATCTATAGATTCAATGCAATCCTTATGAAAACTTCAAGGTAATTTTTCAGAGAAATTTAAAAGCAAACTCAAATTTACATATCGAACACCAAATAACCCAAGAAAGCAAAACCATTCTAAACAATAAAACAAAATAAATAAAAATTAAAACAGCAGTCTCAATTCATCTGGACCACTGAGGTCTGTCAAACAGTTGACTACCAGAAAGGCAAGCACACATGAGCTGATATGAGGCTACCAACACATATACAGCAGAGTACTGCCAGGTCTGGTCTCAGTGAGGGAAGACACGTCTAATCCTGAAGAGACTTGAGGCAACCAGGAGTTTTAGAGGTCAGGTGGGGTGTGGGGTAGGGTGTGTCTTGTGCAGACAGGTGGGTGGGCTGGGGTATGAGGTGAGGAACAGTCAGAGGGTGGAAGGGGGAGGAAATAAAATCTAAAAGTTAAAAAATGAAATGAATGAATAAATAAATAAATAAATAAATAAATAAATAAATAAATAAAATACAGTTTGAAGTACTACCATTCAAAAATTTTAATTTACATAATAAACTAAAGGAAATAAAACAGCCTGGTACTGGCATAAAAAATAGACACATTGATCAATGGAATAGAATTGAGGTCCTGGCTATATGTTAGCACACCCACAGACACCTGATTTGGGACACTGATCTGTATGTAGAACCTAAAATCTGCACTTGAGAAAAGACAGCATTTTGAACAAATGATACTGGGAAAAACTGGATAGTTGCATGTTTTGAATAATGAAATGATCATTCAGTAATAATGAAAAGATCATTTCTTATCATCCCTCCAAACATTTCAATTCCTTATCTATCAAATTTGTCAGACTTAGACCTGAAATCTTTAAAGTTGTAGAATAAATAGTGAGTACATTTAGGAGATAGGTCATTTTCTGTCACCCAGTGCCCAATATCAGTCCTGAAAACATACATAAGTAGCATTTTATTAATGAGCAGGATATATATTTAGGGTGCATTATAATAACAGTAATGGAGAAAGAGGCCACAAGTTTGAAAGGAACCATGGAAGGTGTAAGAGTGGAGTGAGAAAGAGAATGGAGAAAGGATGTAATTATAATCTCAAAAATAAGTGTTTTGCTATCTCAGCTATTTACAAACAATTGTAAATTAAAACTCCAAGGAAATTTAAACTTATCCCTGTCAGAAAGGCAAGTGTTAAGAAATCAAAAGAAAACAAAGTTCTCAAAGATGTGGAGAGTAAAAAACCTTCAGGGTTTTCTAGGTGGGGAACAAATTGCTGTAGACCTGTGAAAATAGATGTAACAATCTCTCAGAAAAATATAAATAGATATACCATATGGACCAAACACATCACTTCTGGATATATAGTCAAAGGAATGTATTTTGTATTACAAAGTGATATGTTCGTTCATGTTCCCAGCTACTCTATGTACATTATCTAAGGCATGGTAACAACTTAGATACCCATCAGTTGATAAGTAGACAAATAAAATGCAATAGTGACAACAAATGACTTTTTGTATGAGAGACATTCTTCTTTGTTTTTATATATATTTTGTTTGGTTGAAGGCATACATTTCTCTCATACAATACATGCTGACGAAATTCCCCCTCCCTCTACTCCTCCTATCTCCCATTGTGGCCACCTCTCTTCTTGCCCAGATCTACACCCCTTCCATTTTCCTTCAGAAAGTAGTAGATCTCTAGGAGCCATCAACTAAACACAAGAAAGCAAAATACAATATGTCAAGGAAAAAAACCCTCATAAGGAGACTGGACTTGGCAACCCATTACTTTTCCTTAAGACAGACAGTCTACCTGTAGGTCAACTATATTCTAGTGGATAGCCTCACATTAAGAAATAGATGAGAAACAAAAATTAGAATATATAGGTTATTAAATTTTAAAAAGGAAATATACATAAATAAAAACAATGATGCATGCAAAAATACTAGTAACATGTGTTAGGAGAATTAATAGTATTTTCAACAGTATTTGGAAAATTGAATGTTCACATTTGGAGTAACTAGCTAGGATCCCTGTCTCCCATGCTGAAAAATAAAATCAGAGATATCAAGATTGCTTAATGGACAATGATATGTGACACAAAGCTTGCTTATTTGAATTTCATTCCCAAAGATCATGCATGTTGGAAGAAAAGAATTAACTATAGCAATTTTAGTGACTTCTATGTGCATGAATTAATACATTTAATCTTTCTAACATAGAAAATAAACAAAACATGTTAAAACAATTTTAAAATGAACTAAAAATACATTATCTACATAAATATAAGTGAGACTAAGCAAAATTACTTGTGATAAAAAACAAAAAAATACTTACTTATAGTGATATGGATTTCTTAGACAATAATACAAATGCTTAGAAAATAAAAGCAAGCAATAGTAGAGGGGATTGTAACAAACTAAACATTTTATCAGAAAAAAAGAATAATTAAAATTAAGAAGTCACTTATAACACAGGGGAAAATATTTGTAATTTATGCATATACCAAGGTGTAATATATAAACTTTATGGGAAAGAACTTTGGGGCCAAATTTGAAAACTAAACAGCTGAAAAAAAATACAACTGAGTACTAAATAGATACTTTTGATAAGAAGGCATACCAGAAAAATATATGAAAACTTGCTCAAAACTGTTAGTCTTTAAGGAAATTCAAGCAAATACCACAAGATGAGAGGTCGTCACCATTCCCCAAAATAGGTATAATCAAAAATCTAAATCTAACAAAAGCTAGGTGGGATGGTATAAAAGAAGAACTCTTAATAATGCTCTTGAAAGTGTACATTACTGAAATAAAATATAATATATAGGTTCTTCAAAAAACATAACTAACGACCTTATCTCTAGCTAGACAACTGAAAATAGAATTAGGATGTAAAAGAAATGTGAATACTCTTGTATTAATTGTAACACATCTGAAAATCCGAGTGACAAAAATTTTCAAATACATGAAGAAAATGTAAAAGAGGTGTACATTTTATTAAACTATAAAAGAATTCCTGTTATTCATAACATGCATGAGAGTGAAGTAAATCAAATTAACTAAAGTAAGCTAGAAGCAGAAAGACAAGGATGTCATTATCTTACTTATATAAAAAATCTAAAATTATTAATCTCATCATATTTTTGAATAGAAAGGTGGTTTCTAGCTGTTAGGAAAAATGAGGAGGAAAGTCAATATTCTAAAAGTTGTGCAATGAATACTGAATGACAGGCATATAACTAGAAGTTTGGTTGTGCTATATCATACTGAGGTAACCTTCTTCACCTTTCTTCTAGTTCAAAGAAATGACTTGAAAGATTTAATCATGAATAAGTAATAAATGAATGTTTGAGGATGTATGTCATACTTATTTGAACATTGCAGAAGTATAATATATATGTGTGTGTGTGTGTGTGTGTGTGTGTGTGTGTATGTATGGTATATATTGTATTATTTGTGTAAGTTTTACAGTTTTTGAAACAGTAACTAAAGTATATTTAGTTTAGATACAAAGGATACTTTGGCTTTATTTTGGAACTTTTCAAAATCAATTTGTATTATTCAGATTGAGAGAAGTATACCTTTTTAAAACAATTCTAGTTAATTATCTGGTATCTTGTAATGAACAATACCAATATGCTCCAGGACAATATATATTCCATATACAAAAACTGAAATAAATGAAACAAAATAAAATGTCTCAATTCAGTTCTACATTTTTTATATGAAAGTCACTTCTCCTCCTCTTCCTCATAAAATCTCCAATATATATCTCTAAATTCTTTTGCAGAAACAATGGAAACTAGGCCACTTCTTATAAACAAATACATATATATGCAAGAAAGTTCCCTTCATTATATTGTAGTCCCTTCATATAATGTAACTTAAATCTGATAGTTCAAAATTTAGATTTATTTTATCCTCATATTATTTTAAAACATTAATTACAAATACAAGTATTACTTCTACTTAATTTATGGTCACAGAATCAAATGTGAATATATTTAGATCCCGATCGAGAACAATGAAACAGAGTAACTCTTCTGTGGGAAAAAAAGTCTTACAAATCTGCAACAGATCACAAATTAATTTCTTATATTCCGAAAAATAATGATACCTATATTATGAAATATTTCTTATGTTTCCCAAGTTTTTCTCTTCCAGTTCACCATTTTGCTCCATTTACTTTGGTAAGAGTCTTTTTATACAAGATGGTCTTCAGGACACCCAGTCTGCTCTCCTGTATTCATCCTTTGCACTGACAATTGTACCTTTTGAAAATTCTATTGCTTGCATCACAATGATATTACATGTGTGAAACCTAACAACGAAAGGGTAACCTGAAATTTTCTTTAGATTTGGGGTAATAATTTAAGCTTTGAGATCCTGTGACCTTATCAATTTATTCTTCCTCAAAATCCTAATTTTCCCGAAGATTGGAACAATGTGAAACAAACTTAGTACACACAATGTAAGATGATCAGTAAGATAACATTTGAATTCCTTATTAGTTACACATTTAGAGTATAAACCAAATATGATCACATGTTTTTACCATGATAACATGAGCCATATGTATATGAACTTATATTTAATGTTTATATTCTTCAAGAATTTAATGGATCTAGAAAATTTACATGAAACCAACAGGAAATCATTTTATATTATCTGGTCCATTTACAAATTCTACTTGTTTCATTGTGTTGGCCTTCAATCTGATATTGTAGTTGGAAACATTTTACTTTCATTTCTAACATCTTTCCTTTGAATATCCTAGCTTCAAATAAGCAAAAATATAGATCTCATTATATTGTTTGATGATGCTTGCCACTTTTATTTTTCGCATGTCCCTAGAAGGCCTTAATTTCCCTTTGCTAGTATGAGAATTCCTTGATACCATAAAGCTAGGAGCATGAGAGAAGATATTAGTGTTATTGCTACCAAACTGCTGATGAAGTGTTTTCCACTGGTTTATTTTCATGAAATTTGAAGAACAAGAGCTTACTTATTATTCCTCCATTACAAAATGATGATCCCTGAAATCATACGCATACACCACACACAAAAACCAGAAACAAACTCATAATGTTGTATGTATATAGATGTGTATGCATGTTCACCTAAAAGTAAAATCAATGAAAAAGAAGTTATCAATTTGACAGAGGGTACACACTGAAGGGACTGAAATTGATACAGTTCTATTTTAATTAAAATGTACTAAAAATATATATGCATCTGTAATATCTCTAATCAAAGGCAGTAGAACTACCAACAGCAAGGACAGGGCTCAGAACTGCAGACTGGCAGTATTCAGAGGACATTGGTTACCATGATGAAACCACATAGCAAAGCTTGTACTGACTTATAGCTCCATCATCCACAAAAAGTGAAACACAAAGTGATGACGTATCTAATTAATATTGGGTTCTGAACTCCATATGCACAACACACCACACACACACACACACACACACACACACACACACACACTCATAGATTGGTAGAGTTTATACAGAGAAAAAGCCCATCCTACTTAATGCAATCTACAGATTTAATTCAATCCTCATGAAAATTTCAAGGTAATTTTTCACAGAAATTTAAAACTCTTAAATTTCACATTGAAAATCAAAACACCCAGGAAGTCAAAACCATTCTAAACAATAAAACAAAATAAATAAAAATTAAAAGAGTAGTCTGAATTCATCTGGAACCTTGATGCCCCTCAAACAATTGACAACCAGGAAGGCAGCATACATGAGCTGATATGAGGCCCCCAAAACATACACAGCTGAGGATCACCAGGTCTGTTCTAAGTGAGGGAAGATGCAACTATACCTGAAGAGTCTTGAGGCACCAGGGCTTTTAGAGATCAAGTGGAGTGTGAGTTGGGGAATGAGAAAGGACTTGTGCAGATGGAAAGGTAAGTTGGAGGTATGGGATGAGGAACAGTCAGAGGGTGGAATGGGGGGAATAAGACTCAAGTGTAATAAATAAATAAATAATATACAGCTTGAAGTACTACCATTCAAGATTTAAATTTATGTTATAAAAGTAAAGGAACATATACAGCATGGTGCTGGCTTAAAAATAGACACATTTACCATTGGAATAGAATTGAGGTCCTGTTTATAAGTTCACACACCCACAGACACCTGATTTGGGACACTGATTTGTAGTATAGATCCTAAAATGTGTCCTTGAGAAAAGACAGCTTCTTGAACAAATGATACTGGGAAAAATGTATAGTTGCATGTTTTGAATAATGAAATGATCTTTCAGGAATAATGAAAGGATCATTTCTTATCATCCTCCAAACAATTTGATTCCCAAAGTTCTCAGAGTTAGACCTGGAATCTCTAAACTTGTAGAATAAATAGGGAGCATATTTAGGAGATAGATCATTTTCTGTTAGCCAGTGCCAAATATCAGCCCTGAAAACATAATAAGTTACATTTTATGGATGACCAGGACATATTTAGGTGTATATAGTAACAGTAAATGGAAAAAGATGCCACGAATTTGAAAGGGAGCAAGCAAGATTGTGTGAGAGTTTGTAGAGTGATTAAACGGAATGGAGAAAGGATGTAATTATATTATAATCTCAAAAATAAGTGTTGGTTATGCTCAGCTGTTACAAACAACTGTAAATTAAAACTCCATGGAAATTTAAACTTATCCCTGTCAGAAAGGCAAGTGTTAAGAAATCAAAAGGAAACAAAGCTCTCAAGGATGTGGAGAAAAAGAAACCCTTGAGGTACTGTAGATGGAGAACAAATTACTGTAGACATTGTGAAAAATACATATAATAATCTCTCAGAAAAATATAAATCATTATACCATATGAACAAACTACATCACTTTTGGATATATAGTAAAAAGAATGTATTTTGTATTACAACATGACATGTTCCTTCACTCTACTTATATTATCTAATGCATGTTATCAATTTAGATATTCATCAATTTATAAGAAGACAATTAAAATGCAATACTGATAACAGATGACTTTTTGAATAAGCGAGAGGCATTATTCTTTCTTTTTATATTTTTTTTAGTTGAAAGCTCAGATTTCTCTCATACAATACTTGCTAACAGTTTCCCCTCCTTCTACTCCTCCTAGCTCCCCTTGTGGCCACCTCTCTTGCCCTGATCTACTCCCCATCCATTTGCCTTCAGAAAGTAGTAGATCTCAAGGAGCCAACAATTAAACACAAGAAAACAAGATACAATATGTCAATGAAAAAAACCCTCAAAGGGAGACTGGACTTGGCAACCGATTACTTTTCTTTAAGACCTCCTCCTTGTAGGTCAATTATATTCTAGTTGATAGCCTCACATCAAGAAATAGATGAGAAACAAAAATTAATAGGTTATTAAATTAAATTTTAAAAAGGAAATGTTCTTAAATAAAAACAATGATGCATGTAAAATTCTAAGAACATAGTATATTGGAGAAATAATAGCATTTTCAACAGTATTTGGAAAATTGAATGTTCATATTTGGAGTATCTAACTAGGCAACCAGTTTCCCATGCTAGAAAAATGAAATCAGATATATCAAAATATCTTCAGGGGCAATGATATGTGATACCAAGCCTGATTATTTGATTTTCATTACCAGATCACGTATGGTAGAAGAAAAGTATTAACTTCTGCGACTGGACCCGACTTCTATGTGCACGCCATAATACTTTTACTCAGTTTAACATACAAAATAAACAACACATGTTAAAACAATTTTAAAATGAACACTAAATAAATTTTCTGAATAAATATGGGTGACACCAGAGCCCAGAAGAACTTGAAATAAAAAACAGAAAAATACTTATTTATAGTGATGTGGATATCCTAGACAATGATACAAATGCATAGAAAATAAAAGCAAGAAATAGTAGAGGGGATTATAACAAACTAAACATCTTATTAGAAAATGAATAATTAAAATTAAGAAGTCACTGGTAACACAAGGGAAAATATTTGTAATTTATGCATATACAAAGGGGTAATATACAAACTTCATGGGAAACTACTTTGGGGCACTATTTGAAAACCAAACAGCTAAAGAAAATACCAAGTACTAAATAGATATTTTGATAAGAAGGCATACCAGCAAAGTATATGAAAAACTGCTCAACATTGTTATTCTTTAAATAAATTCAAGCAAATACTACCAGATAAGAGTTCATCACTATTCCCAAAAATAGATATAATAATAATAAAAAAGGAACCCTAAATGTAACAAAAGCTAGATGTGATGGTAGAAAAGGAGAACTCTTAATAACGCTGTTGAAAGTGCACATTACTAAGATAAAATGTAATATACAGGTTCTTTGAAAAAAAAAGAATATAATTCAGGACCTTATCTCTAGCTAGACAACAGAAAATAAAATCAAGATGTAAATAAATGTGAATACTCTTGTATTAATTTTAACACATCTGAAAATCTGAATATCAAAAATTTTTGAATGCATGAAGAAAATGTGCAACATGTGGACGTTTTATTTACCTATAAAAGAATTTCTCTTATTTATAACATTCATGAGAGTGAAGTTAATCATGTTAACTAAAGTAAGATAGACTCAGAAAAACAAGGGTGTCATTATCTAACTTATATATAAAGTCAAAAATATTATTAATCCCAGAAAAAGTTTGAATAGAATGGTGGTTTCTAGCAGCTAGGAAAAATTAGGAAAGAGCAATATTCTAAAAGTTGGTCAATGAATACTTAATTACAGGCCTACAACTAGAAGGTTGGTTGTGCTATATCATACTGAGGTAACAATAACCTTCTTGACTTTTCTTCTAGCTCAAAGAAATGACTTGACAAATTTAATCATGACTAAGTAACAAATGAATGTTTGAGGATTTATATAGTATATACACATTGCAATATAATCCTATTTGTGTAAGTTTTATAGTTTTTGAAAAAGTAACTAAAAACATCAACTTTAGATAAAAAAGATACTTTGGCTTTTTTGGAACTTTGAAAAATCAATTTGGATTATTCAGATTTAGAGAAGTTTGCCTTTTTAAAAACTATTCTAGTTAATTATATGGTATCTTGTAATGCACAATGCCAATATGCTCCAGGTCAGTATATATTCCATATACAAAAACCGAAACACATGAACAAAAATAAAACACCTCAGTTCATTCCTACATTGGTTATATGAGAGTCACTTCTCTTCCTCCTCCCAATAAAATCTCCAAATTATATCTCTTAGATCCTTCGGCTGAAACCACATCAACTAGGCCACTTCTTATAAACAATTACATATATAAACAAGAAAATTCCTTTCATTTTAT
The DNA here is from genome assembly GCA_021653895.1 of Mastomys natalensis. Lineage (NCBI taxonomy): Eukaryota > Metazoa > Chordata > Mammalia > Rodentia > Muridae > Mastomys > Mastomys natalensis. Next base: position 89,673 of record JAJTUV010003814.1, on the reverse strand, counting down.
TGGAGTCCCTTCATATAAAGGAACTTAAATCTGATAGTTCAAAATTTAGCTTAACTTTATCTTGATATTATTTTAAAATAGTAATGACAAATTCAAGTATTACCTCTTCTTAATTTATGGTCACAGAATCAAATGTGAACATATTTAGCTCCTGATTTCGAGCAATGAATCTTAGAGTAACTCTTCTGTGGGAAAAAAGTCAGACAAATCTTCTGCAACTGATCATAAATTAAGTTCTTTTATTCTGAAAAATAGTGGTATCTATATTAAGAAACACTTCTTATGTTTCCCAAGTTTTCTCTTCCAACTCACCCTTTCACTCCATTCTCTTCAGTAAGAGTCCTTTTATACAAGATGGTCTTCAAGACACCCAGTCTGCACTTCTGATATTCATCCCTTTGCACTGACACTTGTACCTTTTGAAAATTCCATTGCTTGCATCACAATGATATTACATGTGTGAAACCTAGCAACGAAAGGGTAACCTGAAGTTTTCTTTAGATGTAGGTTAATAATTTAAGCTTTGAGATCCTGAGACCTTATCATTTCATTCCCCCTCAAAATCTTAAGATTGGAACAATGTAAAACAAACTTAGTACACATAATGAAAAATGACCAGTAATGTTTGAATTCCTTATTAGTTACACATTTAGAGTATAAACCAAACATGATCACATGTTTTCACCATGGTAACATGAGCCATATGTATATTGACTTATATTTAAATGTGTATATTCTTCAAGAATTTAATGGCTCTAGAAAATCTACATGAAAGCAACAGGAAATCATTTTATATTATCAAGTCCATTTACAAATTCTACATATTTCATTGTATTGACCATCTATCTGATATTGTAGATGGAAACATTTTATTTTCTTACCCAACAGATTTCTTTTAAATAAAAGTGACATAGTTTTACTGCTTGATTACCATTAAAATATCTTGACAGTGGTTTATTTTGACCTAGTAAGCAGCAAGCATTCGGGTTACATGCCAAGAGTGTGAATGAGAAGCACAGGGTCTAAGCTTGGTACAAGACTTTACAATAAAGGAAAACTACTCATATTTTAATTGTGTTTCTCTTTAATTTTATTTCTTCAAATATTTTATGTTATATATTATTCTAGCTTCATTATTTTTCTATGATAAAACATTTGGGCCAAAAGCATGCTAGGGGATTATTTTTTTGGCTTATACTTGCAAGTCACAGGCTCCCCATTGAGGGAAGTTAGACCACTGGACTCAGTGCAAGAACAAGGTCGCAGGAACTACAGAGGAACACTGCTCAGGAGCTTGCTCCCTAGCTTACTTATAGCTAGATTTCCTATACAGCCCAAGACCATCTAGCTAAGGATAGTAACTTTTAGTGTACTGGGCCCTTCTACCTTAATTAATAATCAATATATTCTCCCTCAAATCAATCATATCTAGACAGTTCTTCAGTGCAGGGTTTCTTGTCAAATGACTCTAGATTTTGTCAAATTGATAATTAAAGGTAGCTAGGGCAAACAAAAGATATTGTACAAATTTTTAAATTTAGCTTACCTTAACTTCACCTTCCTCAATTCCAAGAAAGATTATAATGAATATGAAGGTATATATGCACTGAACATAAAAAATATGATATATGTTAAACATAACTAAATTTTAAAGAAAGAGACAATAAGACAATAATATGTTAAGATAAAAATTAAGATTATTCTATGATCCACAAAGTAATTTTACAAATGTAAAAGTAGATATATAGGTATATATAGAAGCACTTGATTTCTATGCATTAAAAGTTAAGAAAGAGAAATGTTTACCCTAGTATTATATGGGTTCATGGATTGGTAGCCAATTTTAGTTGTTAAAAATATTACTGCTTTGGATTCTGAATGGGGCCTGAAAAAGCCTGAGAATAGCATTTCCAGACTTAGATATGCTTACAGATGAAACGCATATAAAATCCAACATCTTTTTTGAGGTCATTCTTTTTACTGCAAATACTTGCTTTTCATGTTGCAATGACAAATCCATGTGCAAGCCATAAACAACACAAATTAAAATGGCCAGGAGAAAGGTAGAGAGAAGTACAATTTGCAAACATGGTTAAAGGGGAAAGGGTATGACATCTGTATTGTAACTAAATAAAATATCCAATAAAAAATGAAAAAAATAAAAGGAAACATGGTTAAAGGGAGATGGTGCGCCAGTCATGAGGCCTCCTTTAAGAAGCATCAACAATTGTGTTCTGATTTTTCCTACATCATAATTAATGACTTCCAAGTTAAATATCACATTTGACTTTGCTATTTCTAATATAATATAATATAATATAATATAATATAATATAATATAATATAATATTTCTAATAATTCCTTCTTATCTCAATATTTTGTCAGCAAGTTTCTTTCTGATGGGTACAGCCATAGCAAGTATTCCTCAGAGAGCCAAAGTACTATCTTGCAAAATAGATTCAATGGAATTATCATCAATGTATAATTAAAGATAACAATATTCTTTAAATTCTGTTCAGAGAGTCTTAAAATCTATGAATTCTGTAAATCACAAATCACAGTTATCCAGATACATAAAAAATTCACAAGCTTCCTTATTGATCAGAGTATATATTGGATATTTATGTCCTCCTCAGAAATTGAATATGTCTAGTGCTAATTTTGAATAATTTATCTTTTGATAGTAAGTTTATGGAATTTATTATCCATTCTACTCATCAACTTCAGTCAGGTGAATATATTGCAAATATTTCATAATATTTAATAAATTGCCTTTGCAGCTGGTCAAGTACTTACTTTCCTATGCAAATCTTTGTAAATTATATATATTATCACTTAGATTTTGTTCATTTGTTTTGGAGTCCCTATTTGAATGTCTCAAAATATTTTCCTATATTTTATCTTATTAACAGCAGTTTGATAATTTCAGTTTTTGCAGTGAAGTCTTCAATCTATCATAAATCCAACTTTATAGTTTATGAGATATATTAATCAGCCTTCATTCTGCATTTCTCCATTAAATTAGCAGCATTTTTTTTTTTTACAGAAGCAACCAACCCTTTTTCCAATTTATGGTCTCACCATTCTTGTTGAAATTCAGTTGGTCATATGCATATGTTACATTTTAACTTTCTACTCTATTTCATTGGTATGTTCCTATATTTTTATGCCAACACAATACTGTTTTAATTATTATAGTTATGCTCCTTTCCATAATGACAATGAATTGAACCTCTTAAATTGTAAGCATGTTCCAATTAAATGTTTTCCTTAAGACTTGATATGAACATGGTATCTCTTTACAGCAAGCAAACATTATGACAAAGGAAGGATATTGGCTTAAGGTTTAAGGTTGTTATTGTTTTCATCTCTGCACTTAATATCAGTGAGATGTTGATCTCAGAAAATGACCTTACATTATTAATTGCTTCTTCCTCTAATTTTTTTCTATAACTTACAATAATTATTTATCTTGTATAGGTCTAGTGCTTTTAACTAGTTGAGTCATCTCATCTCAGATTGGGGCAATCTTTTACTTTTAGTTGCCACTGACTTATTTGTTTCTGTTTTGGTATATTTACAGAAGATTTTTTTTTCATTTTTTCATATTACTAAATTAGTTGTCACAGTTTTTAAAGTAATATTGCTATTGAACTTTCATAGTATTCTGTGTTGTAAATTTATCTGAGCTCTCACACTCCACTTGTTACTGTAGGTAAAGATTTCAGTATCTTTATGATGGGCTTGTTTATTGTCATATCGATCTTTTGTTTTGTTCTCTTTGGCTACAATTTATTTGCTTCTGCTGTGAACTTTATAATTTCTCCACAACCATTAATTGTTTAGTTTATTTATTTCTTATTAATTTTTTTCTTAGACAATTTATCATACATATATAATGCATACTGACCACTTACCCACTCCACACTAACCCATTCCCCTAGCATCATTTTACATCCCCAGTCTTCCCATAAACCTTTCATCTTCATATATATTCATTCTATTTTGTGATCCACTGGCACTACCCAGGGCCGTCTGTGTGACCAGATCTGTTAGAGCCTGTTAGACACAGAAGGAGAGTACATCTAAAGACAGTGATTCTTTAGAACATATCAATAGCCAATAATTCAAAGGTAAACAATAGCACCCAAGAGCTCCTATCTATTCATCAGTGATCACTGGCAGAGCTGGTCTTGTGTGGGCCCAGTGCAGGTAACCACAATTTTGAGTTAGTGTTTGCAATCATTTATCTAGAGGATGGCATTTCATAACCCTTCACCATGTTTCCTGATTCTTATATACTTCCTTACTCTCTCTCCAGCAATGTTCCCTAAGCCATAGAGAAAGTGGAATTTATTTCTTGTTTAAGGTTGAGCACTTAGCTGTCACTTATTCTCAGTATTTTTGCCAGTCATAAGTTTAAATTCATTACAAATCATTTTAAGGAGCAGCTTCACTCATTGGTGTGGAGAATAACTTTTGTTTCAGATAGGCCTGTGGACAAGTCTATGGGAAATTTTCTTGATTAATGATTTATATGGAAAGGCTGATCTCACTGTGGATAGCACTACCCCTGGGCAAGTGGTCTTTGGTAGGAAAACAGGCTTATCAAGCCATGAGTATAAAAGCCAATAGGTAATATATCACCATGTATTTTGCTACAGTTCTTGCATCTAATTCCCTGCCCTGGCTTTCTTCAATGATGAAATATGATCTCAGACTACACATTACAATAAAGCATTTACTCTCTAAACTGCATGTGGTTATGGTATTTTATCACAGAAATTGAAACCTTAACTCAGACAGAATATAGTGCCAAGATATAGGAATACTGTTGAACATATTTGGAGGAGGATTGTGGAAGGAGTTGAAACTTTGCATTGGAAAAGTTGTTGAGAGCTCTGAGCTTGATGAGTTACTGTGGAGATGTGGAAAGTAATGCTGAGAGCAATGAAAACTATGCAGGGCTGATTCGTGAATGTTTAGAGGGAAAGAAAGATTTTTTGTTGGCTGTCCCAATGAATTAAGAATATGTGGTTTTAGTCGTCTAGATTTGAAGAACCAGACATGATTGATAATAGATCAGTAGCACTGAAGTGAAAACTTGGCTTGATGAGAGAGTCGATACTGTTTAGATGGAGATAGTGAATAAGAAGAAATCATACCGAGTAAGGGTTATAAGCATGAGGTTTCCTCAGGGATGGATACAGAAACTGGGGTACATAGTGGGCAAAGACTGCATTTCAGGCTGACAGCTGAACTTTGTAGCATGTAAAAAACATTGAAATGGCACTGGTTTTGAAAGCATAAAGCGGTCATGGAGAGCAGCTGATGTTTGTCACTGTGAAGATGGGCTGGAGTCCCTGGAAAGTGTTGTTGAGAAGTCATTTTTAAAGGTATAGTGTTAGTTGTAGGATAAGCCACAGGATTGATGTAGTAGTGGAGAGAAATTGAGACTTGGCACCAAGTGGCAGTATCAGAATCTGGGAAAAGAACCCAGAGCAGGTTATTGGTGAAAGTCTAGCCCAATTTCAGTTCAGACTCCAGCATTTTGGAGATGCCAGTACCACAGTAAGACTGCCAAGGATAGTATCAGCTAAGAGGTGGAGCTTGCTTGAGCCTAGGAGACAAACTGTATAAGCTTTGAATGAGAAAATAATAGAGATGAGGCTGACAAGGCTTTGGGAGTGCAGAAAAATAGTGGATCCCATGTCTCACTGAAGTGTTTAAAAGTGTTGCTTTGATTTCTATGTGATTGTCTACTGATTCATTCCTTTTAGAATAAGAAAGCATGTAATTTATTTTTTATAATAAAGTATATCACAGTTAATAAACTTCAAACAATTTAGAGAGATATTTGATATTTTACATACTGAACTTTAAAGGCTATGAGACTGGTAAAATTTTGAATATTTATATTATCATACAAATGTTAATATGAGATCTTGGGAAAAAACAGAAAGGAATTGTTATGGTTTAACAGGGAATGTATGGTATGTTACAATGACAAGGAATCAACAGTCCTGTTTGGTATTTATGTCAAGTGTACATAAGGTAGAGTTATCCAAGAAGAGAAATCTTTATTGAGAAAAATGTATCCATAAGATTGAATTTTAGTCATGTCTGTGATACCAACTTTTCTTGATTAATGTTTGATATAGGAAGGCCCAGCCCAGTATCATGGTGCCATACCTGTGAAGGGGGTCCTGAGTTATATAAGAAAGCAGACTGAACAAGCCCTGGTGACCAAGTTAGTAAGTGGCATTTCTCCATGGCCTATGCTTCAGTTCTTGCTTTTAGGTTCCTGCCTGACTTCCTTGCATGAAGGACTACCACAGTAAGTTGACATAATATCTTTCCTCCTCAAGTTTCTTAGGGTAATGAAGGTAATGCTGTTTCTCTCAGAAAATAGAAAGTAAAATAGGAAAGATACTAATGATAAATAATTTTAAAAACTTTAAGGATTAATACTTGTAATACTCCCATTTTTTTTCTGTCATCAAGGAAATGAGGTGAGGTCCAAAGTTCATTATGCAGAAGTGTCAATCCTCAGTGCTTTACAAATCTGGTAATATCTGTCATGCTTTTCCAAAGGGGAAGTATTTGTTTTACTAAATTATTCACTTCATGGAAGCCATAAAGTATAAAGAGAGAGCTAAGAAGGGCTAAGGTTCTCAATGCTCCTTTTCATGTCCTGGTTGGTAATTTTACTTAGCATGCTCGGACTCAGAATTCTCTCCCACCTATACGCAATAGAGCAGGGATCCAAAAATTCAAAACATAGGCCATTGGGAGACATTCTAGTTCCATATAATTTTAATGTGCTCAAGTCTCAAAAGTACCTGTTCATCTCAAAATGCAAAATAAATTCAGTACATAGTAAAGATTCACCAACGTGTGAAGACTATCAGCTTTGTTCAAAACAATAGGTTGAAAATTGCCCCTGATACTCCGAACAATTTTAAATGTCATTTTACATAAAAATCAAAAGAAGACATACCAACCTATAAGACGCAGTTGAGCAGTGTTAACATTTCTACCTTTAAAAGATGGCATCAAAGAAACACAAAGTGGAATCAATACAATGCAAAACTGAAAACAAGCAGGGAAAACACCAAATCCCATAGCTCTGTGTCAAGTTTTACAGTCCTCAGTGGCATGATATTAATTTCAAAGGCAATGTTAAGTCTTGCCTTATGACCTTCCTGGCTGCAGCCATGATAGTTACTCTGATGGGTTGTCTGCAGTTTTGCCTGTTGCTTACTCAGGCAAGAATTCCAAGTGCTTGGCATCTTTTAACCTTGCCGAGTCTCTACTGCAACAATATATCATCTTTCACAGTTCATCCATCAGAGGCTATTCTCAGGGACTTTGACACTGCCACACATTGCTTGTCTTCTGGGCAATTTATTTGGATTCTCAGGGGAAACATTGAAAAACCCATGACTCTTTTATTCTATATGACGTCAAAGATAGCATCAAGCACAGGATCCCATGATCTACAGCTACTGCACAGTGTGCTTAGAACCACTTTAGGATTACCTGAAAAATGCTGACTGTATTGAGGGAAGAAGGAAAAGTGATTCCCAGGGAGATAATTCTCTTGACAGTTTCTGGGAGCAATACACCCCAGGGTTCTCTTCTCAAACAGGCATCTTTTAAAAGAAATTAACATTTTACAGCCTTGAGCCTGCCATATATTTGGTATTGAACATTTATTAGTTGTCTTGAAAACACATTTTTTCTTGATAAAGTGAGGAAAGTAATTGGCTTTTTAAAAGGAGTGCTAATATTTTTAGAGTCTATTTTCTTTGTTAGTACTTTAAACAGGCACATAAGTAACATTATTTTTATTACTGAATGAATGGTATGATGTCTTGGAATTTCCACTGCTTGGCAAATTAGTCAGTTACTTTTAATGTTAGCATTCCACAAAATCTCAGAATATGAACATGGCACAGTTTATTTTCATGAACTTTACTCCCATTCTCTACAGAAACTTCTATTCTTCATGAAGTATCATGATCATAATCCTACTCTTGTATATTTGTATCATCTTTCTTGACTTAGAGATCCTCTACAGAATAGCACATCAAGTAGCAAATATACTTTCTATGCCAGTCTTTTTCTCCAGATTTTCCAAACTCTTCTTCTAAACCAATGAAAAGAGTTTCCAATTTATAATATGTGTATTCGCAAGAGTGAACCCACTTATTGGTATCTAGTCTCAGTGTTAGATTTCTGCTGTTATACCAAAATGCCAGAGAAATTCAATTTATAATGAATAAAGGTTTTATTTAGTTTACATTTTCAAAGATTTCAGTCCTCGATCAATTGCTTTTGATCTGTGGTGACATGGTATGGCATGGTAGAAACAACATGTGACGTCTATTTAGCACATAGTTGGAGCAAGCAGAGAAGCAAAGAGGAAGTCACAAATCTTGAAACACTCTTCAAGAGACTGTGAATAATGACTTAACTTCCTTCATCTAGGCTCAAACTTCTGACATAACAATAATGTCGAAAGTCTCAACATATTTGCCCACTGAGAAATTGTAAGATATTATTTTAACATTCACTGTCTTCTGAACATAAAGAAAGTTCTTTTTTCTTCAGTTCTGACAAGGAGCTTTAGGTTAACTAAAAACACACACATTCATTTTTACAATGCCAGAAGCTAATAGACTCATTGCATAAAAAAGTTTAGGGGTTTAGAATTTTTCTCTTTCTTTGTGTTTTCTAAGTCTCCATTGTGTATTAATTACAAAGTTACTTTAAGAGAAATAAAAATGTCTAAGTATACCGGGAATTTCTGATAGAAAAGGAATGAAGATTTTTAGGATTTTCTTGGATATATGTATCCTATATTAGAGACTACCCTAGTTTAATATTTTGTTGCTATGATGAAGTACTCTGACAAAAGTAATTTAAGAGAGTAATTTAAATAAACCCTTTGGATTATTTTAGCTCACTGTTTAAGATGAAGAAACAAGGCAATATGAGATTGAAACAGAAAGAAATCCATAGCCAGAAAGCAGAGAGTAATGAGTTTGTTCTGGTGTTTAGTTTGCTTTCAGAGTTTTGTGCAGTTAAGGGTGCCCTACTGAGGGGGATACTATTGCACATAGATGAATCTTCTCTTATAAATTAATATGGTTAACATAATGCTCCAACAAGGCTGACTATATATTTATCTGTCAGGAGAATTTGTCAAGTTAACAATCAACTTATACCATCACAAAGACTGCATGAGTTCTCCAGAGAGAAAGAGCCAAAACTGATGAGCAAATTGGATAGCCACATATGAAAGAGTGAGATGAATTTTTTTTGCAAAGCAAATATAAAAATAGAGGGGTATAAAGATGACCAAGAACTTAAGAGCACATACTACTGGTTCAGAAGACACAATCTCAATCCCTAGTCTCCATAACGGGTAGTTCACATCATTTGAAACTTTTTAAAAATTGGTTATTTTCATTATAAATTTTGTATCCAGTAGATGTAATGCTTTTTTTCTAAACTCTGCTGGCAATAGCAAACACATTCACAGACACCTGCATAAACATAATTTTAAGTAAAATAAATAATTTTTAACATAGACGGAAGTTATAATTTAATTAAACAAACTAAAAATATAGACCTCTGGGTAAAAGACATTTAAAAATAATGTCAATACATTGCATTTAGTTACTATCATGTACGTTGAGATTTCTAGGTAATTCTTCCTCCTTTAGTTTGCATTGACCTTCTTTATTGCCTTTTGTATTTACCCTTTTCTATTTCTATAAATTAAGTCACAATCTCAGTTTTTGAGTTTACTGTCCTGATTTTATTTTCTCTCTCTCTCTCTCTTTCTCTCTCTCTCTCTCTCTCTCTCTCTCTCTCTCTCTCTCTCTCTCTCTCTCCCTCTACCTCTCTCTTTCTCTCTCAACTCAGAAAAATATAATCCTATTCCTTGGAAATAAAAATATTCACTCATGTGTGTGCACACACAGAGACTAAATTTAATATCCTATATAAATGAGTGTATTCAAATATATTCTATAACATGATAAATTTATAGTTGTCATTGCACTTTTTATTCTTAGACAATTGAAGTCATGTTTTCTATGTAAAATTAATAGCCATTCATAATATCCAAGTGTAGGGACTCATTCAGGGTCACAAAATTGCTGAATCAAAATTACATTATCAATAAATACAAAGTTGATTACATAATTTTTATTGCAGAAATTGATTTGCAGGACTTATCTGTCAACATATCTTTGCTTTGTGAAATTGACTTTAGCATCATGATGATTAGTTTTATATTTAGGTAATTTGTTCTTATGGTACTGGGAAAAGCACATTAATTAAAAATTGTTCACCTGTAACCTATCCTGTTTCCTCCAGTGAAGGTAATAATTTAGTATTCTGTGTTGGGGATATTAAATTTTAGTGTTTTATATGGATGTATGTCTTAGATGAAAGATTTAAAATTGTTTAGCCAGTCATTAAGGTGTTAGTCTTCTGGGAAATACGCAACATAACTGTTTATTGTTTAAATTAAATTTCAATACTATGAACAATATTTTTGTTTCTTAATCTTTTTCAAAAAGAACAAAAATTGAATCCTACACATAAACACAGACAGCTAATCTCTAGACTTGGGGATGCCACTCTGATTCTTGGTTGATCAAGCCTTATCCTCCTTCAATGGGTTTGTGAAAAGTTTCTTGTTGCTCTAACTTTTTGGAACACCTTCCTTCTAATGTATATCCTGTCAACCATTCTTCACAGTTCCTATTTCCTCTTGACCTTGATTTTATCAGGAAACTTTGTTTAAGGATAAACATAAACTTAAAGGTATATATATATATATATATATATATATATATATGTGTGTGTGTGTGTGTGTGTGTGTGTGTGTGTTCTTCCTCAAGCTGCATTTATAATGGTATTTTGTCATAGCAATGAGAAAAATAATCAAACACTTCCTTTTACAGAAAAGTAATGTTTAGAGAGCTATTTCTATGTGTGGCTATGAGCTAAAACTAAACATTACAAGCTAAGAAAACTTTTTTTCTTCCATTTGTAAAGAACAATTGCATATTTAGGAACTCTTGAACATTTCTGATTTATAGCTTTCCCTTTCCTTCCTGTGAATGTTAAGAAAAATATGAAAAAGCCGGGCAGTGGTGGCACACGCCTTTAATCCCAGCACTTGGGAGGCAGAGGCAGGCGGATTTCTGAGTTCGAGGTCAGCCTGGTCTACAGAGTGAATTCCAGGACAGCCAGGGCTATACAGAGAAACTCTGTCTCAAAAAAAAAAAAAAAAATACAAAAAACAAAAAAAAAGAAAAAAAATATGAAAGCTATGTAACGTCTTTGAGGTATTTCCTGAATGTTTGTCCTTTTCTAAAAATCTGTGTCATGGCTCCAAATCTCTAAAATAGTTGAAAAGACTGAAGTGCCTTATTTCTTAGAAAAATTCCCTTTCTTATCAATTCTTCCTAAGTTCCTAGCATGTTTGTTCTGTATCTCACCTATGATGTTTTGTCTTTTGTATCAGTTGTCTGCTTAATTATTTTTCAATGTTTTTGAACAATACTCTCATGTAGCTATGTTTTTATTATTTTAAAAATACATTTAATTATTTAATATGCATAGCGGAAGAAATAAAACCATAAAATGTAAAAAAAGAGAAGTAGTTCATTAAACATGGCCTTCTAGGTCTTGCTTGTAGGCATATAGGTTTCCATTCTGTGTAGTAGAGACTATTTGATGTGTGTCAGTAGTTTCTTTTTCACTTTTTTCTTTTTTTTTTTAATTGGATATTTTATTTACATTTCAGATGTTATCCCTTTACCCCATTTCCCCCCTGCCCAGGAACCCTCTATTCCTTCTCCCCCTCCTCCTGCTTCTATGAGGATGTGCCCACTCACCCACCCCCAATCCCACCTCCCCACCCTCGAATTCCCCCACACTTGGTGTCCTGCCTTCATGGGACCAAGGATCTGCTCTCTCACCTATGCCTGACGGGCCCATCCTCCCCTACATATACAGCTGGAGCCATGGGTCAGTCTTGTCTCTAAGTTATGATTATTACTCCTTCTGTACCAATTTTAAGCTACAGGAATGTTTTGATAACTCATCATATACTTCACCAACCCAATTCATTAGGGAACAAATGTAATCTTACATTCCTTGGAAGCAAAAATATTCATAGAAGGGAAAATTTGTAGTATAACTCTAGATAGAAGTATTTGGAGAGCTGCAATCAAAATCCTGCATTCAGTTAATGCTCCATTCAAAATGTGACACAATAGACCAAAGATTTTAGATTGTAGTGTTTCTTTCATCATATTTATTTATTAAAAACCAGCATATAAATTACTAAATAACTATAAAATACAGTGTGTTTTATTTAGTAGGTTTTTTTAACTCCTACATCACCATATCATCCACTTCTTCTTCCCCCAGTCTCCCTTGTACTTCTCTGTCATGTGTCTCCTTTCCTCAGTTGATCTTTTATCATTTCTTAGTCTCATCTGTTTTTTTTTTTTAAGGCTTAAGACAATAGTGCCTTTAAAGAAGCTTATTTTCAGATGAATATTTCCAAAATATTAGTAAGATTATCTTTCCAATATGTTATTGTATAACTACGGTATATCGAGAAGATTCCAGTTAATCAGTAGATCTCAGCAAAACGTAAATACACTCATACCTGCACATATTGCTCCCTATAAGCTTCTTTCTAGACATCTGATGCCAGAATACTGAACAAGTCCTGACTCATAATACCCAGAGGTAATTTAACAAATTAGCATCTAAGAAATATCATTTCTATCAATTATAGCATACTTAAAATTTGGATAATCTACTAGGTTTACATTTATGACACAGTATCACATCAGATCATCCAGAAATCTAAAGATGTTGCCAAATAATGGACATGATAAACACTTGCATCTTAACCAAAATATCTATGTATGTACCTATTGTTTGTATACGAAAACTGTCTTCAAAATTTAAAGATTCTAAAAATTAAAAAAGTCTTTTATTCTCCTGAATGTGTGCATGATCCTATAACCTAAAGTCTTTCCCAGTATTTCCTCTATAGACTTTCCTTCATCCATCCATCCCTCGATGGATTTTATTTAGCTTTAGGTCACTTACAGATCTTCTTATTTTTACACACGGCTGTTAAAATATATGCATTCCTTCCCTTAAAACCTGGTCATTTTAAAAGCAATATGTGACATTCCAAAAAGATCAACCTAAACTTCTCTGAAGCTTTCTCTGGGACAGCAAATTTATAAGTTGTTTATGTTGTGGCCTAAGATCAGTCCTGAATTAATGGCATTAACCAGTACCTGGCTCCTCCATATGCTTTATCTTATATACCATGGTTATATGAATCTTTCCTTTTCCTGTAAGATATTATAAAAAAAAAAAAAAAAAGCAAAACCATTTTTTCTTTGTCCTGGGATTAGTCTAGAGACTCCTCAGTGGGATTTGTTCAGAGAAGTGATCTCAAGGCTGTTCACTGAGGAAGCTCAGCTGGTTCCCCTTCCTCATTCTTCTCATAGAAGCTCTTTCCCTGTTTTTCATATCATTCTCCTTCTTCATGAAACTCCTCATATGATAAGTTAGTACTTATCTTTGAAACTGCCACACAGCTTTCCCACATTGTTACTATTTAATATGGTGACTAGGTATATATAGGTGTTTGTGGACTTCAAAAATTTGTGTACATTTAGATTTGATTAGTTCTTTTCTTTTGTAAGTTCTTTATGATTTTTCAATAACTTGCAAAGGCAGAGATATTTAAGGAGTAAGAAATCAGACTTAAGTATTATGTTTTAAAAAAGCACAGCATGGTTAGTCAACAAATAGTAATATTGCATGGTAGGGAAATGTGAAATAGACGAGAATTTGGTAATACAGAAAAATCTAAACTACACAATTCCTTTTCTATGTCTAAAAGTGTGGACAAATTAATAGTGCTTCACTATATTTTTGAAGAATTTACATAGCAGTATTACAGGGTATGTCCCATTCTCAATGAGTTCTTGGAAAATTTGTTTGGGATGTTTAACTGTTTCATACATTATTGTATATTAGATAAATGGAGGAAATAGTGAAAAATACTTCTTTCTTTAATGTTCTTATTCTGTTTCTGAGATTGACAGAAGTTAATATGAAGGAACTTACCTCAAAGTGATTGTCAAAGATTTAAAAGATTATCAGAAGCTGACAACATTAAAGTAAATTGAAATGGACCAATATTAGAACAAAACTTTATTTGGGAAAATATGAGACAGACAAAAATATATATATTTTTCTAATTCCAGAAAACTGGACTTAACATTCATGCAATGGTATTCTAGGAGTCTAGGCATACACACACACACACACACACACACACACATGAAGTTGCAGCAAACCTGCTATTATAATTGCATTGGTTTGTGTTCAGTTATATATGTTATACATTTCAGGCAAAACTGTGACAAGAAAGAAAATGCTTTATTGAAGTTGTTTATTGCATTATTGACTCAACAAGTCTACAGAAATATGTTGACTTGGGTCAGAAAGAACTAGTTGCCTGTGAAATCAAGATCCATGTTTTTTTCATGGCTCAATAAATTTTCCCCATTTTGAATCTGAGTAATATTTTAAATTCTTTCTCAAAGCTCACAAGATCTGTACTGATCTGAGTAGGAGAAAACATGAATAGAGGAAAAGTTCAGGAGTGCAGTGGTGGTCGTTCATAAGTAAAAAATTTGCCATCCAAGTGGAAAATAGTTATTTCTCTATTAGATTGTCAAGGATTAGGCTTGCTAGGAAATGTTATATTGTATGCAATGATGATCTGGAGACTTAAAAAGCATGAAATGTTAGAAATGTATATGATAAGGCTGGAGAAAAGGCTCAGTTATTAAAGCACTTGCTGCTCTTATAAAGGATACTAGTTTGGTTCACTTCACACATATCAGATATCTCACAATTACCAGTAACTTTATCTGCAGAAGATATGATGAGGCTTTCTGGCTTCTGTGGGCACCTTCACAGGTGCACATATACAACATATATACATAAGTGGAAATAAAATAAAGAATTAAAAAGGTAGAAATTTATATAACAAGTTATGCAACCCTACCACAGAATATGAGCTTAATCTCTGGAAAATGATAAGGTATTATTAAAATGAATTAAATAGTCATTTACATGAGAAATGTACTAGACATTTGAATACAGGGAGGAACATATACCTCAGAGGACCATCACTGAGGTATGGAGGGATCTTTGTTCTCCATCTATCACAAAGCAATTTCCCCCGTTTTTCCCTTTACATGCAATATTTTCGGCTTTCTCTATTTGACAGCCTTTTCTTTTGGATTGCAGGAGTTAAAGGAATTTTAGAGAATGTTTCTCTAAAACTAGCCTAATTTTTGTAGAAAATGATGCAGTACATTCCATTTAGGATAAATACTGAGTTATATAATCCAAGTCAAATCACCACCAAAATTTAAAAGCTGCCTCTTGAGGGAGGCTTATTTGTAGAGGAATTTTAATCCAGTAACATGGCTGCTCTGGCAGTACATTGGATCCAAAAACCTTTGTCTGTGTGATCTGATTGGAATATAGACATGCCCTTAGTATATACCAAAAAATGAAGGTAAAGTTAGTTAGTAGAAGGAAGCAGTAATGTTGAAATATGACAACTAATTGAGGAGCAAAAAAAAAAAGTGATGGATCAGTAAATGATTTGACAAATGAGACAGAGACATTATACACCCAAATCTCATCAGAACAGACAGGAAAGAAAGGTGACTTAAAAGAGCACTGCAGGGCAGAAAGAGAAAGGAGAAGCAATTTTCCTAGACAGTTACAGAGACAGATTGCAGATGAAGATAGAATGAGCCAGAAAAGGAGTAGGAACTAGAGGATTAGAACAGAATGCCAAAACAGATCAATTCAGTCAGAATCTGAGAGCAGCCAGTTTGAATCAGTGAGCTTGCAGTGGAGTTTTGAGCCCGAACAGCTGAGTTGAATCAGCTAGACAGAGATCAGAAATCACTAGAAAGTGAGAATTGTTCAGCAGTGAGCCTCTGAGATGATAATTGAATATGGTAAATAAAATTTACTTTTATACATATGGGAGTCCTCTAGACTTTCATTTTCATAATCTTGACATAAGAAAAGTAATTGAGAAGCCACCATGACTGTGTTGTGGAAAGAGAAAAATGTTCAAGGCCTATCATACAAAAGTAGTGGGAAAATTAATGACATATTTTGAGGAGCCAAGAGAAAATATTAGGAAAAAAGATAACTCAAGGTGTAACAGAACTTTGGAGAGAACTGGATAGTAATTAGGAGACTGAATGGCTTTTTAGAGAAGTGTTATATAATTTCTATGGAGCTTTACCTAATTTTAATACTTTTCTTTTTCTTTATACTTTTAAAATTAGTTCCTTGAAGAGTTTCATACAATATGCATTGATCATATTCACCACAACCCTCATCTACTCTTCTTGGACTTAACTGTGCTTCCCTACCCATTCAAGTTTGTGCTATTTATTTTAAATACAGGAAAATTAATTTATACTGGCTGATAATGTGTTATATACTACTGGAGAAAGGTTGACATACCACTGTTTACAATCTTAAAGAAAATTATTTCTCCTTCTCATGGAGCTGAAATTACTACTAGCTCCATGTCTTGGGATGGGATATTGTACTCTCTTCATGCTGGCATTTTGTCGGCCTTGGATATGTAAAAATTTAAAAATGACTTAACAAACTGTTATGTGTTCATATATACAGCTGCCCTGCTGTGCCTAGAAGATAAAATTTTATCCTAGTCTTCTATCACCTCAAGCTCTTGCACTCTTTGAACCACCAATTCATCAATGATCTCTGAATGTTCCCTTTAGAGAGAAACATTTTGCAGTATTTTATTCTCTTTACCTTGGTCAGTTGTGGGTCAGTGTGTTAATTGCTATTTCCTGGTTCTCTGATGAGGATTGAGAGATATATTAATATATGAGTGTAATAATAAACAATTAAGAGTCATTTTAATGGTATATATAGGTTCTTGGCCTGTTATTGGTGCGAGGTATGGGTTTCAGTTTGAGGAATGAGACATAAATACATTAAGAAAAAAGTTGGTTAATCTGATGATATTTATGAAACTCTTGTTCTAGAAAGCATGTCCTTTCTGGCTAATCATTCTTCTATCTCACAGTGTTCACGTCTGTGTATGACTAATAATTTCTTTTGAAATTCCTGAGTTTGCATAAAGTCTTGCAGCACCATAAAATATAATTTGTATAGATAAAGCTTCCAGATCTATACTAGTTTGATTTTATGATGTTTCTGTTTCTCAAGCAGATGTTATTTCAGAAATAGGATCTTATCATCAAGTTCTTCAGATAAACCAAGATCAATGATAGGCTTGTAATGTTGTATGTATGTGTGGTGCTCTATAGGATATTAGTGGCCAAGAAAATTTTTGGAAGACTTTAAAGTAGGAGGTTTCTATATGGCTTTTTAAAAGTCTCTCTTACTGTTTAGTTTGTTATTATTTCCCTTATATGCTCTTCTCTCTTCTACCCTTAACTTTTCCATACAACTCTTTCAGTTCTCTTTTACATTTCCATCATTTTATACCAATATATTCTATCTACTCTCCTTTAAAGGATTATTTCCATGACCTCTTAGTAATTTACTTACCTCTATGAGTATTCCAGATGAAACACATATATCTGGAAGGCTAATGCAAAAAGCCACAGAGACAAAACAAGCAAACAGAACAAAATGTGTTATTCCCTTTGGGGGCTTGGCTTACCTCACTCACAATGAATGTTTTCAGATACATCCATTTACCTGTGAATTTTATAATTTCATTTTCCTTAATAGTTAAATAATATTCAAATTTTTAAATATATCATGTTTTCCTCATGTACTTATCAATTGATGGACACCTAAACTGTTCCAATTTTCCAACTCTTATTAATAGTAGGAAAAATAGTACTTAGTTGGAAAGTTAGCCCACTGTTAAGAGCTTCGGCTGTTCTTGAAGAGAAAATTCCCAGCACCCATTTGGCATATCAGAACCATCTTCCATAGACTCCTTTGCCCTCTTCTGGCTTTTAAAAGCACTAGTCACCCCCCCAAATAACTCTTAATTTTAATCATATCTCTGTACTCCATGCCCCTCCATCCCTTCTCCCAACAAACCAGATCACTCCCTCTCTCCTCTCCCCTGTAAACTTGCTCCCAGTTTGCCTGCATAACGTATTCTTTTCTCCTTCCTAGGGAAATCCAGGCCTCCCCATACCTGAGAACCCTGCCATTTACCTAACCCCTCTGAATCTACAGATTGTAGCCTGATTTTCAGATACTTAATGGATAGTATTCAGTTATAATATATACTTTATTTATATTTTGGGTTTGAGTTACCTCACTTAGGATATTTTTTTTCTATTTCCATCCATTTTCCTTCAAATTTCATGACATAATTTTTGTTACAGCTGAGTAATGCTCCATTGTTCTAATGGACAACATATTCTTTTTCCATTCTTCTGTTGAGGGACAACTATGTATTTTCTAGTTTCTGGCTACTATGAATAAAGATTCAGTGAACATAGTTGAGTAAGTAGTAGGATGAAATGTTTTGGGGTATATGCCCAGGAATGATACAGCTAGGTATTGAGGTACTATAATTAACAATTTTCTGAGAATCTGCCATATTGATTTCTATAGAGATTGTATACATTTGTACTCCCACTAGCAATGGTAGAGTGTTCCCCTCGCTCCATAGCCTCATTGGCATGAACAATTGCTCCAGATTTTTATTTTTGGCATTCTGACAGGTATAAGATGTAATCTTGGAATCATTTTGATTTACATTTCCCTGAAGGCTAAGGATGTTGAACATTTTTAAGAGCTTCTCAACCATTAGATATTTCTCTGTTGAGAATTCTCTTTTTAGATCTGCACCTCATTATTTTAAATTGGATTTTTTGATTTCAAGTTTCTTAAGTTCTTTATATAATTTGAACATTAGTTCTCAATTGGATATAGAG
Organism: Mastomys natalensis; assembly: GCA_021653895.1. Taxonomy (NCBI): domain Eukaryota; kingdom Metazoa; phylum Chordata; class Mammalia; order Rodentia; family Muridae; genus Mastomys; species Mastomys natalensis. The sequence continues at coordinate 70,596 of JAJTUV010003814.1, read as the reverse complement.
TTGGTTAACATCATTTCTTATTTAGTAGGCTGACATGTTCCATTGATGTAGTATGTTGCTGTATAGAAGCTTTATATCAATGTCATGAGGTCACATTTTGTAATTGCTGATCTTAGTGCCGGTGTTATTAGTATTCTCTTCAGAAAGTTGTCTCCTGTGCTAATGCATTTAAGGCTATTCCCTACTTTCTCTTCTATCTGATTCAGTTTATCTGCTTTTATGTTGTCTGATCCACTTAGTCTTGAGTTTTGTGCAGGGTAATAAATATGGACTTATTTGCATTCTTACACATTAAGATATGCAGTTTGACCTTTAACATTTGTTTAGGATGCCTTCCTTTTTTCCAGTGTGTATTTATGTTTTTTTTTTTTTTCCTGGAAAAACAATCAGGTTTCCACAGGTATGTGGGTTAGGTATATGTCTTCAATTGGATTCCATTGGTCTGTTTTTACACCACTGCAATGTGGTTTTTATTATTATAGTTCTGTAGTCCAACTTGAAATCAGGGATGTTGATACCTTTACTAGTACTTGTATCGTACAGGATTGTTTTAACTATCCTGGTTGTTTTGGTTTTCTATAAGAAGTTGAGAATTTCCCTTTCAAGATTTGAAAAGACTTCTGTTGGAATTTTGTTTGGAATTATATTGAATCTATAGATTACTTTTGGCAGGAAGGCCATTTTTGTTGTATTAACCTTATAAATATTGACCATGAGAGATCTTTCCATCTTTTAATATCCTTGTCAATTCCCTTTTGAATGACTTGAAGATATTTTTATCACACATATCTTTTACTTGCGTGGTTAAAGTTAACCCAAGATACTTTATATTATTTGAGGCTATTGTAAAGGATGCTAAGTCCCTGATTTCTTTCTCAGTCTTCACCACTTGCCATTCTCTCTTCCGGTTTTTTTTTTTTTTTTTATTTTGTTAGTAATGTTTGCCTCCGTAGTTCCTCTTCATATTCATAATTGTTTTATTTTCAGAATTCCCTCAGTTTGTATTTCCTTTGTTGCTTCTATTTTCATTTTATTTTTGGTCTATTTTGAACAATTTTATTTGTTTCCAATTTTTTTTTCTTGGATTCTTTGAGAGATGTGTTAATTTCTTCCTATTGTTTGTTTGTGTTGTCCTGGAGAGATTTATTCATTTTCTCCAACTGTTTGTGTTTTCCTTGAATCTTTTGAGGGATTTATTAATGTTCTCTTCTAGATGCCTGTCCTCTTCATATAGATTTTCTTTGCAGTCCTTTTCTTGAGTTTCAGCTATATTGAATTATTTAAGACATGCTGTGGTAGGATAGTTGGGCTCTGGTAAAACATTGCCCTGGCTATTATTGATGGAGATTTTATAGTGTCAACTTGGCATCTGGTTTTGGGTTGATTATAGGTTTGGGTGCTGATTTCTGGGTTTATCTTTGTGTGGTGTTTTGTTCCTTGCTTTTGGTTTTGTCCCTGGATTTTCAGAATATGTTGGCTATGTGTTGCCTGTTTTACTGCCTGTTTTCTTGGCTAGTGTCTTCATAAGTATTACTTGCTGGTGTTATAGGCTGAGAGAAGGGGAGCGTGGAGTGGGGAGTGTATGTGAGATGATTAAGAGACATGGATAAGGCACACTAGAGATTGAAGATGGTATTCTGTTGCATTGTTAGGACCAACAATTATTATTGGGTCTTAGGGAATAGAGAGTGGAGAAGGTACATGGCTGCTGGGCTAAAGCTTGTACATGGGCCCTGTTGGGAGGAGTTGTGGATCCCATGTGTGTGTGTGTGTGTGTGTGTGTGTGTGTGTGTTATGTGTTGTAGCTCAGGGAGGCAGAATCACAGGTATTTGACTGAGTTCACTCTGTGTAGTGGTGCCAGGTGGACACTGGGCAGTGAGAAGCCACGAGACTCCGCCCAGGTGTAGAGAGGTCTCAGCCTGAAGTCCCATGGGGGCAGAGCTCTGGAGTGGGGTCTACAGGCTGAAGCGGCTGACCGGGAGACTGGTGGTCTCTGTCCTTGGGCTCTCAGATGCCACTGGGAACTGTGGAAGAACTGAGAAGGAGTGGGCATATGGGCTGGACTGGCCCTCTGCAGAGAGGGATGAGAGGGAGAAGCTCTGGCAGTACCCCATGGGGTGAGAGACTCTTGGTTACAGCACTCACTTGGCTGGGTCATCACTGGGTCGGCTAGCTTGTTTGAATTGGCAGCCTCTGTGGCAGGAATGTAGAGAAGTCTTCTATCGGGAGATTAAGCATCAACTCCTTAGTCAAAGACCTTCTCCATAGTTCCCCACAGTGGGGCCCCAAAGACAGGAGGAAGTCCATGGTTTTAAAAGGTTTATTGTCATGGTAGAAAGTAGATGTGGCTGTACCCCCGTACTCCCAGGGCAGGACTTTGGTTAAATACCATTTGTAAGGAGGAGGGTTTGTGAAGGAATGTTTAATTGGCTATGCCCTCTGTCCTTAATGTATCTCATTAATATGGAGATCTCTTGAGGCTCTGAGGCCTGTAGTCACGCCCTCTACCTGTGCTAGGTGACACAGACCTCTCTTTGGGAGGGGCTGTAAGGGCATTGGCCTATGTGACTGAAAGGCACAGGTCAATGGAGGTCTTCAGCTTTGTGTCAGGAGCCTGTAGTCTGGGAGCAAGGCCAAATACCTACTGTCCTATTAGGGTCAGGGTTTGAGGCCTGTGCTCAACCAGGAACCAAGCTATCCTTTCATGGTCCCACACATGGCCAGCCTGCCTGGTCTTCTGAAAGGCATGCCTTGTGTTTAAGCAGGGCTCAGGGATGTCTGCCTGAGTTATACAGGAAACACTGACACTGGGATATAAGGGTCCAGGACACTGGGAAGATATATTAGAGTTGATCAATAGTTCTTACAATATTTATGGCCTCTCTTTTGTGATGTTTTCTGAATTTGAGTATAAGAATTCAGATATAGATGTACCAATTGACACTGGGTTTGCCAGAGTCAGTTGTTCATTGCATTTTGACCAATTGTCATTTATTATAATTGTCCCTTATCTGCAGTAAAAAGATGCTTCTTTGGGAGGAAAGAGAGCTTCATTTGATTGTGGTTACAAGAATAATATTTAGAACACACAGAAGTGATAGAGGTTTAATGATATAGCAGTAGATGATTCTATTTGAGGTACTATGTCCTCCCCAGGTACAGGAAGTGGCTTTAGTACCAGGCATTAATTCCCTCCTGTCGAATGGATCTTTAATATAATTAGGTGGTTGCTTGTTATTCCTCTATGTGATAGCTAATCTTCTTTGTTAACTTGATGACATTTGGAATCAACTAAACTTCAAGCTTCTGAGTACACCTATGAGAGATTTTCCTAATCAAATTATTTGAAACAGGAATATCCACCCTAAATCTAGACAACTCTTTCTGGTAGCTGTCCACATAAAAGGATGTAGAAAGAAGGAAATTTTACTTTTTGCCTTCCAGCCTTTACTTTTACTGGCAAGTTTTTCTGTTCTGTTGCTAGAGAAGAATTGAATCCAATTTCCTCAAGATTCCAACGTAAACTGAAAACCAACAGATCTTCAGGAATCCTAAAGGACTCTAGTAACATTTTGGGGTTGCTGAGACATCCTGTTGGAACTCAATAACTCTTGAGTTTTTGACCTTTTCATCATCAATCAGCTATTGTTGGACTAAGCATATACATTTTTATCAGTTTTATTCTTTGACAGAATTTTGACTAATATATAAGGATATAATTGCCACATTTTACAATTTTGGATATCTTGACATTTTAATAATTCTTGTGGTTCATAGACATTACAGCTGATTAGAATCATTCATTGTTTCCTATTTGGCACTTTGCAGAACTCCTTCTGTTATTTCTGATACTGTAGCTAGTCCTTTGGGAAGAATCTTCCAGATTAATTCCTGCTTGATTCCAAGTTCAGTATCTGAAGTGTGTGATGTCTTCAGTAACAGGATCTTACATTCCATTTCTGGGAGATAAATACAGGAAATGGCAAAATGTTGGTTAGATTTTTTTGTCAATATCTACAAATCTACTGACCTCTATGAAGAAGAAATCTCAGTTCAATATTCCCCTAGATCAAATTGATGTGTGGCAATATCTGTGAAAGGGTTCTTAGCTTATGAATGATATGACAAAGAACAGCTCATTGTAGGCAGCTGTTGGGCTGTGTCTTGAGCGTGGGCATGGGTCCTGTTGGGCTAAATTGGCTGGTGCCTCAAGGGGCTGGGGTCAAGGCTCAGGGAAGCAGAGGCACAGGAATTCAACTCAGTTCACTCCATGCTCCCTAGGAAGATGTCAGGCTGTGGGAAGCTGCAGGGCTTTGCTTCAGGGTGGAATGAACACAGTCTGAGACCCCGCAGGGGCCATAGCTCTTGGGTTAGCGATCACCAGGCCAAGGGGGCAGCTGAGACTGACTGGCCTCAAGTTCTTGGGCTCTCAGGCACCACTGAGAAAGACTGAGATTGGGGAGCATACAGGCTGGATTGACCCACAACGGAAGGGAAAAGGGGGAGATGAGCTCTGGGGGCATCCTGAGGGGAAGAGACTCTTGGTCAGGGCAACTTGCTTGGCTGGGTCACGACTGGCTCAGCTAACTTGCTAGCTTAAGTTGGTAGTTTCTGTGGCTCGAACCTAGAGAGGTTGTCTGCAGGAGGATAAATGGCCTCTGTAGTTGAAAACCTTCTCCATGATTCCCCACGATGGGCCCCAAGGAACAGAGGTAGTCCATGCTCTTAAAATGTTTATAGTCATGGCAGAAAATGTATGAAGCTATAACTCATGTTCCCTGGGTGGGCCTCAGGTTAAATACCTTTTGCAAGGAGGAGGGCCTGGAAAGGAATGCTTAATTGGCTATCCCCTCTGGCCTTTAAGTATTTCATTAATATGGGGATGTCTTGAGGCTATGCAGCCTGTATTCACACCCTCTATCTGTGCTACGTGACCTATGGATGGCCACAAACCTCTCTTTGGGAAGGGCTGCAGAGGGCTGTGGCTATGTGAAAGGAACCAGGGGGCCCAGGAATACTGCCAAACTCCTACCATACTTTTAAAGTCTCCAGGCTTCAAGGCCTGCACTTGACCAGGTACCCAGCTGCCTCTCACAGCCTACCACCCCATAGGCAGCATCATCCCCAGGGTGATAAATCTGGGCTGTATAAGAAAAGTAGAAGAAAATAAGTCACCTAGAGAAACAACTAGTAAGCAGTGTTTCTCCATGATTATGCTTCAGTTCCTGCTTGAGTTAAGGCCAAGACTTTCCTCAATGTCTGACTGTGACTTGAAAGTAAAAACCAAATAAACTCTTCTACCCAAGTTGCTTTTTATCATGATGTTTATCATAGAAACAGAAAAACAAATTATAATACATGTTTATATGCATCTCTTTTTGGTTTTTCTTTTTTTTTTTAATGTCAGTGACACACTGTCAATATTTATTATACTCTATAGAACATTTTAATTTAATTAATTAAAAGGTCAATTTGGAGAAGTTTAACATATCCTGTGCCAATTTTTTCAATATATACACATGATTTATATATTTATTTCTCTAGTACTTTGACTTATTCTGTTGGAGCATTGAAAATGCTACCAACCTTACCATGTACATGATTTTTCAATTCATTTATGGTATTTGAAATAATTTTACATGTTAACTTTTTTATTTTCATGTATTTATTACTAATGTTTAGAGACACAATTATATTTTTCATGACTTTAATCAGCTTATTTACTCTGTCAAATATTTCAGATTTTTTTGAGTTTTTCCATAGAGAGATATACAGTCTGCAAATACAACTTAATGTATTCCTTACCAAATGTTATATAGAAATGTCCTCCAAATTGTACCGTTCCCTCTTGAAGGAAGGAAGAGGGCTCATGAGCATCAGGAAGTAAATAATTCACAAATTTCCAGAAGTTCCTAAAGCTAACAATATTCTCAAGGCCTTCCCAGTATTTTTGAAATGGTAATCAACTAATGGTTAGGGGGAAACTCACCTCCCATCCTGTAAGCAATCTCTGTAAATTCAAAATACAAACATAGTGTTTTTGCATTTGTTAGTGAAGTTCAAATTCAGTAGGAACATTACTGTTGTCTCACTGTGATTCCCTATATGAAGTAACGAGATATCTGTTCATGTCTTCCCAGGAAAACTCTCACACAACACAATTAGTGTTCAGAGAGTGACAAACCAATGATGAATTAGGAGGCAGTAGTTATGTGCCTCCTTCAATGAGTGCTGAGCAATACAAATAAGGCTATGTCATCTAAGAGAGGATCATCTGTGGTAGACTATCAGTATTATCAGCATTCTTCATGTGTTACATGATAGTGTAACTTTTTCCTATGGGTAGTAACATATGTAAATAAGGTTGAGGCATCAGGATATAAAGTGTCTATTGGGGAACCCCAGAATATCAGTTTTATGTAGTATAGAGTGGTCTACTCACTTCATTAATGATGTCCACTGCACAAGAACAGATATTTTACACATCTCCATAGATGACTAGTGAGTGGCTTGTATGAATAGAATAACCAATGATGTGTCACAATACATACATATATGATTAGAAAAAGGTAAAAAAAATAATAATAAAGTAGCCAGTGGGCTAGTAAGAGCATTATGGATCATAATAATTCCTTAGACTTTGCTTTTGACAATTTATACTTGACAGTAGGGCTCTATTCACAGGCCTTTCTTCATGTATGTCCCAAAGAAAAAGAAAAATCTGACAGTCATCTCTACGGAGACAACAGATAAGGAAGGGAATACATTATAGTATCAGTAACAATCATTGCCCATGGCAATTTTCTATGTGGCATCCCATAGCCCATCAAGTTACCCTGAAAACCAAGAAATAAATAGAATTATTAAATTGAAGGTATTTGGCTTTAGATATTCCAAGAGTCTGTTCACCTGCTTTGTACAAAGTCCAACCAGATGCAGCCAACATATATTTAAAAATCTCTAAAGCTACTGAAAATACTGTGAAATATTCTGGTATTTTGTATGTTGTCCAAATATGGGAATCCTGTCCCCAAGTATAGCCTCAATAATTGGATGCTGTCATGGGATATACACATAAATGAGTCAGTCCTGTGTTAGACTGTAGTTGGACTTCATATGGCTTATGTCTCTTGGTAAGAAATTCAAATATGCCATCTCCTGTGTTAACACTGCCACAGGTCTCTTATTGACAATTCCAAGTAAACAAGGAATAGGTGAAGACATCATCAAGTGTCTTACCCAGTATTATGAACAACATCTAGCAGGAAGGTGGAGATAATCTAGTTTAGTCCCATCTTGATTTCTTCATGTCCATATCTTGGGGGCAGTTGTTTGGTGTCATCAGCAATATGAACTTACCATTTTTGCATGCCAGTGGCTATAACCTTTTTGATTTGTGAAGCCTCAGGAATTTCCCAGTCCAACATCTCATATAGAGATAGGTTACCCCTGGCACTGGGACTTACGTTAAATAGCCTTAATTCCTCTGAAAACTTTTTACATACATAAAGCACATGTTCTATATTAGCTTCTGTTTATTTAAAGCTTTCTTCATTTTTACATAAAATTTATTTGATTGTAATTATTTGTATGGATATTTTGGCTGCATAGAGATTTGAAAATGGTGTCTAATCTCTTGGTACTAGACTTACAAATGTTTGTGAGCTGCCATGTAGGTGCTTAGAACAAAACATGGGTCCTCTGGAAGAACTGATGGTTCTCTTAACCATTGAGCCACTTCCCTAGCCCCTGTATTCATTCTTTTAATTAACTCATCCCCAATAGAGTTGAAAGGTAGGTGTAAGTACTATTTTACCTGGTGGTGCTCAGCCACAGTTCTCACATCAGTGTTTATAAGGGACTGTGCCTGTTATTATCAATTCTGCACAGCCACCCATACATAACTCTGTGTTTAATAAGACTTTTCAGTGATGCACATGAGAACAAATGACTGCTGCTCTGGCATAGTAGCCAAATGCTTTCCCATATCTGAACATTTGTATCAGCACTACTAATGCTTAGAAAACATTGATAACAAAAAGACAGAAATAGTTCCAGAGCTGGAAGAAGTGCTATGTAGCATGTACCTCCTGGAAAAAGGAAACTTTAAATATCTGTATACCACAGAGGAGACTCTGAAACATGTCAAACTAATTGCAAGTTATGCTACAAAGTTACAATTTTTAAGAGTCCTCATCTGTCTCAGGGTTTCTATTTTTGTGAAGAGACACCATGACCAAAGCAACTCTTATAATGGAAAACATTTAATTGGGGCTGGGTTACAGTTTTAGGTTTAGTCCTTCATTGTCATGGTGATAAGCACAGAGATATGAAGGCAGACATGGTGCTGGAGAAAGAGCTTAGAGTTCTTTCTATATCTTGTTTCTCAGGCAGCAGAAGAAAACCAAGATCCACTAGGCAAGCTTGAACTTCTGAGACCTCAAAGCCTTCCCACAGTAACTCATTTTATCCAGAAAAAAATCACACCTACTCCAGCAAGACCACACATCCTAATAGTGCTATTCCCAATGGCTAAGCACTCAAACACGTGATTCTCTGAGGGGCATACCTATTAAAATTCCCACACTATCTAAGTTAGAATGGGATTTTTCATGACACAGCTGGCTTTGAGCAACCTATGATTCTGTAATTTCCTGTTATCTACATCTGTTCTTCGCTTCATTATGTTGGACTTCAGTAGAATCATTACTTTGGTTTGTCATTTTACTCAATTACTTGGTTTTCTTGTATGTTTGTATGATTGATTCTTTTTTTGTTGTTTTTTGTTTGTTTTTGTTGCTATTTTTTTCTGTTTCAGAATACCTAAAATGTATAGTATCATTACAAAGAGAAGTGGAGATAGACTCAGAGCATATTTGGCATCATCCTTTCCACAGTGGAAAAACATTCAGTCTTTCATCACAAAAGTGGTATGTTAGCTATATTTTTTAAAACACCCTTTATGTAATTGAAAAAGTTTCACTGTATTCCTAACGTGTTGATAAATTTTTCTTGGTATACTGGGAGATTTTTTTTCCTTTTACTTATGTGTTTCTAAAGGAAACATATTTGTTTCAAGTAGATATTTGACTCCCAACCTTTTCACTAGGAAACAGTAGAAAGAACATATAATAATTAGCATAAAATGGATTTAGGAAATACGAGGTTGGAGGAAAGAATAGCGTACAAACAACATGATATTACTGAAGGCCTGGGCAACTTAAAACAGTATAAGTAACTTTATTCAGAATTATTTTAATGGCTAAAAAATAAAATTTAACCTTATTTGTATAAATTTTCAGAATGTTGTTTTGAATTTACAGTGTGATCTTCCTCTTTTATATGAGTGTATTTAGACTTTTACTAATGGTGATCCACATATCTTAAAATTTATCTAAGAGAAGATAAATATCTTTACAAAGTTCCATAAACCCTTTCTTAACATTCTCATATATTTCACTTGCTTTTGAACATTATTTGTTGTTAGGCTACACAGAATAAATTTAGATTTATGTTTCAGAGAATTTTCCTTCAGAACTTTAAATTGGCTTATTATTAAAAGTCAAAATGAAAAAATACGAGCTTTGATGAGTTTAGTCTATTAATAATTTCAATATTTTCCTCATTTTTTATATTTTTCTAACATAACTTCTATCTTTCCAAAAATATAAGGATATACTATATAACATTATTTTATTTTCTTAATAGTATTTTCAGGCCACTGTATCTGTAGATCTGTACCATCTGTTTCATATTGGTTAATTATTTTTTCTTTTAAGAACTTTCTTAAACTTTTCGTGTTTCTTAATTTTCTTGTGAGGTACAATTTCTAGTACATATTGATGTCTTCAAAGTGTAAACTACTTTCATTGTTCTTTATTTTGTATTCTTATTTGGAATGTCTGTTTCTTTTTTGCTATCTCCTGATTATACTTACATTGGTTTGGTTTTGTTAGACTCACTTTTATTCCTTAGGTTTTTAAACTGTAAATGTGCATGTTTGATTTTAGAGTTTTACTATTTTCAAATTTAGGTATTTCGTGCTATAAATTTTTTCTTAGCAATAAGTTTAAAATAAATCAAACATTCTGATATTTTGTTTATTAATTTTTGTTTTTAACCCTTACCATATATATTTGTATATCAATATCCACATAGGAATGTATCTGCCATTTCTATTTGTGCTTTAACTTCTTGAGTATTTAAAATTTTGTTATTTAGATACCTTATGGTATAGAAATTTCTTTGCTATCTTAAATTTGTAGATGTTGATTGTAGCAATATAAACATGCTCTTTCTTAGTCACTGTCCCATAGGTACATGTCTAGTCACTTGTTATTGAATAGAATGCTCTATGCATGTGAAATCCTACTGGCTAACTCTTCTTAGATTTTCTCTTGCCTGTTGAATTTATATATAAGTATTTTAGATTTCTTACTTGAAAATTTGCTATTAAAATTGGATTGAAACCTCTTGTCAGTGTCAATAGTGGTTCTTCAGTCAGGACAGTCCAAGTATTGAATTGTAACATCAACTGAGTTGACAAACTTGATATCAGCTTAGATAAACATAATGATGCTTTACTTTCTTGTTTCATATTCCAAAGTGAAAGCATGTAGTTTTCCCTTAGTCTACTTAATATCATTTCATTTTTGTATGTTTGTTTATAGTGTGTGTGTTTGTTGTTTAAAACTTTTCTAATAAAAAGATTTAGAAAGATTCTTATTGCTATATTCATGAATGCTGTGGTTTTCCTTATCAATGGAAGTCTACACATGGGTATACTGCTATAGTCTTGCAATTCCAGGTACTTGAGAAGATGAGATTAGTAGATAACAAGTTCAAAGCCTGTTTTGGCTGCAGAGCAAGCTAAGATAACTTAGTGATACTGTTTTTCCAAATATAAAATAAAAAAAGACCTTGGGATGAATGCAACTTCATTTAGTATAACTGACACATTCTGAATCAACCTATCCATTGATGCTTTGACAGGCAGAGTTAAAGTGTTTAACAATTTCTTTTACAATGCTCTTTGTTAGAATAGTCATTCCAAATATGTTACTAGGAAAGAGGTATATTTATATGCAAGCACATATATAGCTAGTTAACTAACTAAATAATAAAATAAATGAAAATGGAATTCTTAAGTTTTTTTTTATATTTAAAGTTAACTCAAATGTTTCAAATATCTAAAGAAATAAGAAAAATCTCTTAGAAGAAAGAATAAGATAAACTTTTCATGGTAATGGATTTGTTAATTATTTTTTGTCTGTGGAAAAAAAAGAATCATAGAAAAATTAGAAAATAATATTTAAATTGTAATATTACTCATCTTGAAAAAATGATTTATCCAAGAATAATGTTGAAAGGGTAAAAAGGTTATATACAGAATTTGAGCAAATTTTAAACTAATAAAAATGAAAAGGAAAACAGCAAAAGTTCACAATTTTTTTGTGTCCATGACAAGTAATTTTAGTAGTAATATAATTTCCATCTAATGATTTGATAAAGGTTAATTTCATTTTGGAATAGAAATTTTTCTAAAATATATACAAAGAAATTAAGAATAGCACATAGTCCTAACTTCTGTGATTATTTTACATTGCTGCAAGTTGTTCTTAATATCTAGATTTTTCAGTATACAAGGTCATGTATCATAGTTCATATATATAGAGAATACATAGTATATACATTTAGAAGAAGAATTATATTTGGTTTTAGGCATATATTAAGGAACTTAGTGTATATTCTTTACAGGTATGGGGTATGATTATAATTACAGTGATAGTATTGAAATTAATGTGTGATCATAGGGAATAATGAGAAAGAAAGGTTTAAACTTAACAGTGGTATGCTTGTGTGTCAAATTGACAAGGAGTCAATTGTGTTGGCTAATTTTATGTCAACTTGACACAAACTAAAGTTGTGTGAAAGGAAGAAACTCCAATTGAGAAAATGCCTCTATAAGATCTGACAGTAGGGTGTTTTCTTAATTAGTGATTGATGGAGGAGAATTTATTCCATTATGGTTGATGCCATCCTTGGCCTGGTGGTGCTCTGTTTTGTAAGCAGGTTGACCAAGCTGTAAACACTGTTGTTCTGCGATTTCTGCATCAGAGCCTGCCTCTAAATTCCTACCTTGCTTTAGTTCCTACACTTGATGCTTTTCATGATGAACTGTTGTGCAGGATTGAATGTGAAATAAACCTCTTCTTCCCAAAATCTTTTGGACATGGTGCATCATCACCCAAATATTAAACCTATTCAAGAAAGCCAAGTGATTCACAGATATAGCACTCTTTTCAACATGTTTTCTATTTAGGTTTTGCTGCTATTTAAATATAATAACCAAAAATAATTTAGGGGAAGTAAAAGATTTTTACACATGCAGCTTATAGTCTATCATCAAAAGGAATCCAAGGAAGAATCTCAAGGTAGAAACTTGAAACAAAACCCACAGATACATCATGTCTGCTGACACCAAACCCAACACTATTGTTGTGGTCAAGAGGTGCTTTTGGACAGGAGCCAAGTAAGGCAGTTCCTGGAGATGTCCAGCTAGCAACTGATCAAAGCAGATGTGAATGCTGGGAGCCAACCATAAGGTTGAACTCAGGGAACCTAATGAGGGAGCTGGCAGAAAGGGTGGAGGAACGGAGGAGGATTGTATACACATTGGCAGAAAAGCATAGGCTGGCCTGACCACCAAGTTCTCACAGAGACTAGACCACCAAGCAAAGAGTTTACCTAAAGAGATCTTTGGCCTCAGATACATATGTTGCAGAGGATGGCCTTGCCCAACAGCAGTGGTAGGGAAGGCCCTTATTCCTGGAGTGTTTTGATGCCCCAAAGTAGGGGAATGCTGGAGCAGTGGGGAGGGATAGTATAGGTGGGTGGAAGAGCACTCTTATACAAGCACAAAGGATTGGGGAGGGCAAATGTGGGATGGGCGCATTGATGGAGAGGGCAACTGGGAAGTGAGATATCATTTGAGATGTAAACAAATGGAATGATTAACAGTAAACAACAACAACAAAAAAACACAGAACACTTTTTACAGGCTTGTTTCCTCTGGTTTGATCAGCTATTATTCACATAAAATTCAGGGCCACCTACCAAGAATTGGTACACTCATAGTGGGCTAGCTTTCCACCATGAATTAAAAATAAGAAAATGTCTCATATGCTTAAAGTAGTAGTGCATTCCTTTAGTTGTAGTACTAAGAAGGCAGAGAAAGGCAGATCTCTGAGAGTTTCAAGACAGCCAGAGTTTCATAGTGATGCCATGTCTTTAAAAATATGGAGAGAGAGAGAGAGAGAGGAGAGAGAGAGAGAGAGAGAGAGAGAGAGAGAGAGAAGAGGAAAAGAGAAGAAAATGCTCCCAAAACATGCCCACAGGCCAATATGATAGAAGTAATTCCTCAGTTGATTGTCCCTCTTCCCAAGTATGTCAATTTGACAATTGAAATTAGCCACCATAGGTTCCAAATAGATATGAGCAGAAAAGATCCTTTATACACATTTTATAGACAAAATTATATATACTGTAAAATACCGCTATCAGTCCCCTTTATTTTGCCAAGACTGGAATTTTCCTTCAGACTTGGAATACTTTTCTTTTGTAGATTCTGATTTTGTCTTCCATCAAATACAGGTTTGGGGAAGTTTAGAAAGCCATGAGTGAGTACAGAGTGAATTAAGTCCCGAATGAATGTGTATTGTTGACATGGGCATGGTGTCTTAGACCCACAGGAATTTGACAAAACGTTTCTGGGGTGGTTTAAGTTTGGAATTGACAAAACCTTACTCTGATCCATCTGAATATTGACGGCATATGCAAGTATAACTGTTTATGAACAATTGCTCCCTGTTTGCAAAAGCTATCTAGCTTCATCCTCCCAGATATTTATAGCCTGAGACTGCCTACCAATAGAAACCTTCTACAAAGATTACTATGTAGTCCTTTGTCCTGTGCTATACATAATAAAAGCACTGAGGTTCTGCTTGTTACCACGTAGTTTTTGCAGCTCTATCAGAGTGTGCACAGCCCACCTGACTCCACATTTTTTAGGTGACTGTATGTTCTTTTCTTCCTTCTCTCTTTGCACCAGTCAGGTCAATGTGCAAAGTTATATGTGTAAAGGATATTCTAAAATTTTACTAACTTCATTTTTTTCATGTATTTAATGAGGTAGTTCAGCACCTTTTAAAAAATATTACAAAAATTACATTATTTTCCCCCTCCATTTCCTGCTTATAAACCTGCCGTGTCCTACTCCTTGATCTCATTCAAATTCATGGACTCTCTTTTCACTAATTGGTGTTATGCACATCGATACACATATACATCATATACATATACACATACACATATACAGAGATTGGACTATGTGTGACCATGTTAGAGAAAGTATGTCAATGAGGGTGGGCTTTGGGCTTACAGATGCTCAAGCCAGCCCCAGTGTTCTTCCCTCTTCCTACTACCTATAGATCTGGATGTAGCGCTCTCAGCTACCTCTTTAGCACCATGTCAGTCTGTGTATCACCATGCTTCCTACAATGGTGACAATAGACTATATCTCTGAAAAGCAAACTCCAATTACAGGATTTTCTCTATAAGAGTTACTGTGGTCAAGCTGTCTCTTCACAGCAATTGAACATTTACTAAGACAGTATGTGTTCAGGGCTGACCATTTGGTATCAGACAATCAATTGATGTACTCTTCCCGGTGAAAGACAATTTTCTCAATATTCATATTACTTACTTGTATGTAGTTCTTTGTCTAGGGTAGAAGCCTCATGGGCTTTTGACTATCCACTTTGACATATCTATTTGTGTCATTCTTGTTCTGCTCCTGTTTTGGGAGTCATGTTGCTGAACCTCTTTATTCTCTGATACAAAATATATTAAAAATATATGCATTCATATACCACTATGTCATGTTTTGATATCTGTGTATAATGTAACAAACTTTAGTAAGTTTTTATATATACAGCTTTTCTAACAGTTCTGTATAGTGAAAACTTTCTCTTTTTTTGTTTTACAGATACATAGTACATAATTACCAACTACATATGCCATAATATGATACATATACCAAAGTGTTTTTGTCCTAACAATAACTTTGATGTCATGCTTTTCATTTGCTTCAGACCAGACTATCAGCTATGTTTCTTCTATCCCTTTAATCTTTTCCCAGAGGCAATGATATTAGATTAATAATTGACAGTGGTTTCTAAGTTAACGGTAATGGTTTTATTAATGTGGACATCATGGCTATATTTTAAAAAGAAAACTTTTCTAGTCAAGTTTATTTCATGTTCTGTATGTTTTTTTGTACCTTGATAGGCACCTTCTTTATGTTAGGGAAATTTTCTTCTATTTCAAAGTTTTTTCTGGGATTTTTATCTGGGCTTCTTGTTCCTCTACTCCTATTATTCTTACATTTGTCTTCACATATAGTCACACATTTCCTGGATATTTTGTGTCTGGATTTATTTATTTATTTATTTATTTATTTATTTAATTTTAAATACTTATTTATTTATTTAACATTTTATTTGACAAAGGTATCCATTTCTTCTTTTTTACAATGCTTAGCATTCTATTTTTTATCTTCTGTGTTCTATTGGTGATGCTTGCTTCTGAGGTTCCTGTTTGAGTTCCTAAGTTTTTTTTTTTTTTTTTTTTTTCAATTTTCCCTCAATTTAGGTTTTCTTTATTGATTTTATTTCTACTTTCAGGCCTTGTACAGTTTTAGTCACTTAACTTCACTATGTTTGTGTTTTCACAGATTTCATTAATTGGCTTATTTTCATGTCCTGTTTATGGACCTCTAACATATTCATCATAGATATTTTGAAGACCTAGTCTTATGCTTCAGCTTTGTTGCATATCTCAGAGCTTATGGTATTAGAGTTGCTAGGTTCAATTGGTGAAATATTGTCATGTTTTTTAATGACTGACTTTATACTGGTATCTAGGCATCTGCAGTAGCAATTATTAGAATTCTAAGTTGTGATATCTGATTATTTGCTTTCTGTTGCTCTTTCTGGTTGTTAGTAGAGTGTGATGACTATCGATTCCCTATTTAAAAATGTTACTGAGATCCTGTGAGATGTAGCACTGAGTTTCCTGAGGAGAAAGCAATTCTAAATAGTAGAAACTGACTGTTAGAAATATGGATGGACTAAGAAGCATGGTGTCAATATGGTTCACAAGAAAGCGGAAAGCAGGGTGTGCCACCAGTATCTATGTAGACCCTTTGGAATGGGGGCAGAGAGGGCTAGGAAGACACAACATGTGGTTTGCTACAGATCTGGGTATGAGACTAGCGAAGTGGTATTGAAGACAAGGAGAGAGAGTAAAATACCCTATCTCATTCCCTAGGCAATGAGACCAGTAGGTTTCCAGGGAGTGTCTGAAGAAGGTGGAGGCTAAGACAAAGAAATGTTGTGGTGGTGTAAAGTTGTAGGGAAGATGTGGATAATATGCTGAGTATAGGGTAGAGAGGAAGGGAAGAAAACAGAAAGTGAATTCCTACAGAGCTGGGGATGGAAGGAGGATTAGAATAGGAGGGAGAACAGAATGTAGAGACTGCCTAGTTGATTCTGTCATAAACCTTTGGTTTAGAGAGGGTTAAAAAAAACCTAGAAAAGGAAAATGAGTAACATTAGGGTACAAATAATCAGATGTAGTATATAAAGAGAATAGAATTAAAGACTAGGATGTATGAAATATGTGGTGGTTAATATAAAAAGCTAGTACATGTGGCAGAAAAAAATTGAAAGTTAGAACTGATACTGTAGAATAGGTAATTATAAGAATCTGAATAAAATTGGAAAGTGTGTCAGAGAAAACTTTACTGGGCATCAGACTCATTATGGAGGCTGTCATTTTACCAAGAATTGTCAGAATATCTAAAACTGAATCACATATGAATGTGAAAAATTTAAGTCTCATTGACATTTTTCTCAGTTTTCATTCACATTAAAATTTAAAAGTGGATTTAAAATGTTTCACATTGCTAAAATATTAAATAGGCTATCATGTAAAGCAGTCATATTACAAGTAATGTTGCTTGTGCACAAATTATAATGACATGGGGCTGTCAACAACGTATACAATTTTCAATTATTTTACAGTAATTTTCATAGCTGTAAATGGTAATTATCTTTAAATTCAATAAATCTTCATTGCTCATGTTATTCATTTGATAGGCAGCTACTGATTCAGTTATTAAAATCCTGACACTTGTCATCAAATGTAACTTTGAAATATATTTTTTCTACCTTTCAGTTAAATTGTGAATACATTTTCAGTAATCCTGTGTTTCACCTAGTGCTTTGAAAACGCTAAGAAAACACTGCAAAAATGTAAGGCACACAGAGGCAATATGAGTGGTCTAAACAATAATGATATTGTATATTCAACTCTTTGCTATCTTCAAAATCCTATTGATTTTAAATATGAAGCTATTGTACTAATAATTCTATTACAAAATTTATTATTTATACAAATATAAACTCAGAACAATAATTCATAAACAGGAAGAATATATAGATTAGTGAATGAAGAGAAAATGAAATGAGTCACAAAGAAAATCAGTATAACTCCCACAGAGAGGAAAGTTAAGATTCGAAACATGAACAAGACATGCTTAAACATCTGAAAAATGCATACTTATTTTACAAATCATGATAGAAGTGGAAGATCACTCATTCAAGTTGGAGATTAAAATCTCTCTGGGAGAGGTGGTTGAAAAAGTATAATTTTATGCTCTTAAGACAGCAGGTACTTCAGATAATAAGATCCAACAATCCAATTTTCAATACAGAACATGTACAATGCACAGTTTTAAACATAAAAAGGAAAAAAGAATAGTCAAGCATATGGGACTTGATAGTGAAAAGAAAAAACAACCTGAACATACCAGAATAACAGATTGTTCCTACTTAACTAAAATAGCTAATAGAAACTCTTCCTGTACTTACTGTCTTCAGCTACCTCTTTGATTCGGACATAGCTGTGGTAGAGGTATAACAGTCTGTTGAGTTATTGCCTTACATACTCTTTAATTTATGAGCATTCTTTGCTAAGAGTGGTAACTTTGAAATACATTTTTTCTATCTTTCAGAGCAAATTCATAGAAAACAAAGCTAACTTAAGTATGATAATTTCTTTAGTGAGAGAAAAATTTCGCATGATGAAGAAAAGCATATAAATATTTCAATGTCTGATAAATATGACTATTTGGTGTATTTGGCATGCATTGTTTTTATTTCTCAGTTTTGCCTAACAGAACTAGTAAACACATATAGCTTGTAACCCTTTCTTCCACTTTGGACTTTCCTCCACTTTGAGGAAGGCCAACAATTACAATATTGACATTGCAAAGTTCTACAACCTAGCATTTTGTCCTTGAAGATTAAAAGACACTTGAAGGATCAAAACATGAAAAAACGGAGAGATTGCAGAAAGATATTTTTTCTTGTATCATCCACTCCCTTCAAAGTATTTGCCTAACTGCAACAAATAATATTGCCCACATTTCATTAATCCAAACTCAGTCATATTTCCACTTATGTTCATAAGGTGCTGATTTTACCGTATTTTATTTTTGATTTTTCAAGAGAGAATTTTACTGTATCACCTTGGCTGTTCTAGAACTCACTCTATAGACCAGGTCTTCCTTTGCATACAGAGTGCTGGGATTACAGGTGTGTTTGCCTCCACTGCAAGATTCTGAATTCCTTTACTAAGGAAAATTTTGGAAAATAGTCAGTGTATGAAGTAAACACTTTCTCTTACCTGACACTTCAATACAATGATTTCTCACAATTACTAATAATGGATGATTTGAGTGATGAATAGTTAAACACTGAAAGTGAACAGTGAGTGTATAATTATGAGATTAAAAGGGTATTCATGCCTGGCCTTAATAAGAAATGCAGAAAAAGATCAATTATAATTTGAGGCATATGAGAATCTTATCACATAAAATTAATTTTCTTAAATGAAGCAAGATTCTTTCTTTGGGGAGGTGGCTAGTCTCCTACCATATATTTCCCAATGGATATGGTTACAACAGTATATAATGTAGTAGTAGAAACCAATTATTTAGTTAACTCATTAGGAAAGATTAGCTAATTAAAACCACCATAACCCATTGATATCTTAGAAAACTCATTTACTGCTACAATGGGATATTAGATGGGTTGAAATTGTTAATGGTTAACAGAAAAAAAAATAATAGATGTAGAGCACTCCATAGATCCTGATAATTCTATGACATTTCTCAAAGGAATAAGGAGAAAAGAAGCCAGTATTTAATATCAATCTTCTGCTTGCCAACTGTCTACTTTACAACAATACTGTTGGATTTATTTCTCATAAGGCCAAATAAGACATTGACTATCCGAGGAGATATGGGAATAGATGAATCAATGAACAGGGAAATTATTTCTAAGTGGGTAGTTTGGAGCTGCTATACAAACTTCAGCTGTTTGTGCTAACATGGTCATTGTAATGACAACAAGCAGGCTGCAAGTAATGAAAAGCTTAGTATAATCGATAGTACATTCTGGACACAGTAATTAATAAACTAAAACCCTGTTTTTCAGAAAGCTCACATTTTCATTAGAATGCAAGTGACTTTATTTTGTGGTCAACAGTGATTCAAAGGAGGTCAGAATGAACTGATTGGTTAATATGAATCTACTCAGAGAATTATGTGAGTTGTATCCTTAATTCTATTTACTATGTACTCATTTGTATATGTTGCAGCATTTCAGAATCCCTAGAAGAAATCAACTAGCTCACACAATATAATCTTGTAACGTATTATGGAGGTAATTTTCCATGTATCTATAGATTGTTTTCAAGTTTATATTTGCTAAGAATACTGGTTCATAGTCCCTCGATTGTTGTTTTTGTACTTGCTTTTGGTACCAGGGAAAACTTGGCTTAACAGAATATATTTAAAGTAATCATTGACATGAGAGATCCTTTTAGACTTTCCAGAGATGGAGAGCTCTCATATCAAAAGTTCAACAGTGTAGTATAAAATGAGAAGAGTTCTTTAAACATGAGTATGAACAGAAGCCTGAAATACAACTTCTATGACGTCAACAATCATTTAATCTAGTACTCTGATCCTCACAAGCAAAGTAACACTGGAAAGGTATGCCCTACCTTCTCCAGCTTAGTCTCACATTCCGTAATGAGTAGTTGTCTTAAGAAGTTCCTAGAGTTAATCTTTCTGAGTGTTATAAAGAAGTGTGTTCATTGATATGATAAATACCCAAGAAGCAATGGCTTGTCTTCTACATTTTCTCTGAGTGTGAGTGTTGTGACCAGAACAAAACTTTTTGTGCTGAATTAGGAGTGTATGGAATGAAGTAATGACATCTAGTAATCTCCCAGTCTTTATCCTTTTGGTCTCTACTCCAGCCTCTGAGTACAATTAATCTACAACCATCTTGTTTCATTTACCCTTACTGAGGTCACACTGACACATTTGAATGGACATACCCTGTCTTTTTTTTTTTCCTGCAATAAAAGTTGTTGTTCACACTATATAGAGTCACATCTGTGAAGATTTATCTCAGTCATAGTTGATTTCTAGACCTTTAGTCCATCTTCCTGATACTAAAGACATCTACATTCTGCATAGAAAAGAAGAGATCAAATGAGTCTTGGCACTATATAACAGTAAAAGGACTTCTCTGTAACATACAGTAAGATTACTTAGGATACACATGTTTGGGTACACCAGTGATAATATTTTGAGAAAGGATTAATTGAGAAGCAAAACCTTTCCTATGTGTATTGAGATCATACCGTAGCCTGAACTCAGGTGAGGCCCAAACTCTCTATTTCCTTAGTGTACACACAATAAGATGAGCTGTTATGATAGTATTATGGTTCTATCATGAAGATTCTATACAATAGTGTATTCCCCTCAAACTGTGAGCAAATACAAACAAAATCCTGCAAACCCTTCTTCACTTTAGTGGTTTCAGTTAGGCCTGTTGTTACATCGAAAAAGTTACATAATAAATTACTCTATCCATCTTTACTTTCCCAATCCAGCCTCTGGTAACCAACATTCCACTATCGATTTGTACAAGAAGACTTCTAAAAATTAAGCATATGACCTTTTTTCCAGCATACTTACTACCAGGGCCAAATCAATGGACAATACCCACCTACACCTGCAGCCTGCATGGCTCCCAGGAGGCCCAAAGAAATCAAAGAAACAGGTGAGAATGCTCTCACCCAAAATACCTACACTAGCTGGGACAACCATGAGGCCCAGCTGACTCCAGACCTCACGTCCCCAACTGTCACTTGGACCCTCCCCAACATGAGTGGGACAGGGGAAGGAGAGTGGGAGTGGAACAGGAAAAGGGGAACAGGATTAGGTGTGGATCATGGGTTGGGGGAACTAAGAGATCCCCAGAGTGCCAAGAGAATGAATGGAGATAAGCATCAGGGATGGCAAGTGGGGAAACCTCTCAAAAATACTAGGGACCCTGGAGGTAAGAGATTCTAAGGACTCAGTAGGGGTGACTTTAGATAAAATGGCCAACATTGGGGAGAGGAAACTCAAAGAACCGACTTTTAGTAGATAGACAGGGCCTCAAGTGGAGGGACAGAGTTACTAACCCACAGCCAAAAATTTTGATCCAGAAGTGTTCCTGTCTAAAAGAACTTAGGGAGAAAAATGGAGAAAAGACTGAAGAAAAGGCTTCCAATGACTGGCCCAACTTGGAATCCAATATCGTGGAGTGCACCGAGTCCTGACACTATTACTGATGCTATGATGTGCTAATAGACAGGAGTCTGGCATGGCTGTCCTCTGAGAGGCCCAACCAGCAGCTGACTGAGGCAGAAGCAGATACTTACACCCAACCACTGAACTGAAGTCAGGAACTCCTATGGTTGAATTATGAGAAGAAATAAAGAAATGAAGAAGCTGGAGAGGACAGCAACCCCATAGGAAGATCAGCAGTGTCAACCTAACCCCAGGGATTTCTTAGAGACCAAGCCTCCAACCAGGAGCATACACTGGCCAGTCTGGGGCCCCTGGCTCATATATAGCAGAGGATATATATATATATATATATATATATATATATATATATATGCCTTAGTGGGAGAAGATGTGCTTAATCCTTGATAAACTCGAGGCCCCAGGGAAGGTTGAGGCCTGGTGGGTTGGGACCCTTTAGGAGGCAACAGAGAGGAGGAATGGGATCAGTAAGTACGGGAGGGGAACTGAGAGGAAAGGCAATGGAGAGATTATAAATAAATAAAACAATAAAAAATGAAAAATCTTGAGCATATATCTTATGATTTGAATACTGAATGTTCCTCAGAGGCTCTTATATTGAAAGCTTGATCCTTAGATAATGGTGCTATTTGAAGATGTGGAAAAGTTTTTAGGAAATCAGGGCTTTTAGAATAAGTGAGCTACTTGTGAGAATCTTTGAATGTTATCTTGCTGTAGACCTCTTGCTGTCTTTTTCTGTTTCTTGTTACCATGGTCTCAGCCATTTTTGTCTTCCTTATGCTCCCTACAATTGTGTTCTGGCTAACATGCATACATCATCCCATACATTTCCCAATGATAACAAACTGAACTATCTGAAAATGTGAGGCAAAATAAATCTTTCCTTCTTTGAATTTGTTATTTCAGGTATATATCATAGTGGTAAAATAATATTGTAGTCAGTGAGATGTAAGTCTAGGAGCATGGCTGCTATGGCAAGAGATCACATCCAAAGACTTTCTAAGTCTATATAATCTGACCAGAATGCAGACATTGCCCTGGATTTACAGTGTGATCTGGCTGGAATATAAACACACCCTTAGTATAGAACTATACTCCCTAACAATAAAGGTAAGGTTAGTTTGTAGAAGGAACCACCATGTTTGAATGTGACATCTAATTGAGTGGTAGAAAAAAATATGGATGAGAGACAGATTGACAGAAAGAGTCAGGATATGCCCAACTTTCATGAGAATAGCTCATGAAAGAGAGACTACTTAAAAGCAGCACAGGGAGAACAAAGGTGGTGATGTGAGTTCATGGAAATTTTACTGGAGAGTTTTGCATAGATGAGGTACAGACAGAACAAGATAGAGACAGGTGAAGTTAGAATGAGCCAAACAATAAGGAGCCACAAAATTAGAACATATTGGCAAAGTTAGTATGAGGTCAAGCTAGAGAAACTCATTTGAATTAATCAGCTTAGAAGATTATGTTATACACAGCCTAGAAATTTCCAGGCCTAGACCTAGGGATAGTTAGAAGAGAAAAAGAAATTCTCTGGTTCAGCCTAGCCATGTATTCATACAGCTTGGTACAGTTCTCATCTCATCCCTTAATCTGAGGAAATGAAAGCAATATTTACAATGAGATCATGCACCATTATTTTCAGTACCTGTTTTATTTCACTTTGATAACATCTAATTTCATCTGTAGTTTAGATTGCTAAAATGTCCTATTTTAAAATTGTACATTTTCCACATGTTTACTCTTAATTGATGGAAAATTCAGATGCTTTCATACAGAAGCTATTATGTTATCATAACTAATACTAAAATTTATGTCAAACCTCAGATATTTATTATATATATTATAGTTCTTTGAATATAACCTTAGATGTAGGGTTACTCAATAATCTCATAATACCATTTTTTTTAAGACCATCCACACTCTTTTTAAAAGGGATGTTTTTAATTTATGAAAGTATGAACACTTGATAAAGCTGGTTCAAACAGAAATTCACAGAGCAGCATGCAGGAGGTCTTCAGGGGTCTCCATCAAATGGGCTTCTAAAGGAGGAGAAGTGGATACATGCCTGCATCTAGTAACCAGAAGCAATTGCTAATTGAAAGCCAATTGCAAATGAAAAAGTAGTTTTCTTAAAGGGAATCTCATTGGAATAACCAATCACTGTTAAAGGTATGTATCAGTTTTTTTTTTATATTATAATATTAAGTCAGGATTTCATTTTTTGCATTTTGGTTTTTTATTTCTTTGATTTTTAACTTGACACTTTCTTTGAATATGTATTATAGTTTCCTGCTTTGGATTTTTATTAGATTCCTCTATATACAAATCCATGTGTCTGTGTCTCTATGAGTTTCTTATGCTTTTACTTTGGATCTTTTTCATTTTGGGGAGTTTTGTCATATTACAGTTTATGTGGTTTTTATTTCTCTCATTTTATTTCTATTATTCCTTTAATGCCTATTTGTTTTCTAATGAGAGATAATAGTGTAGGTCCAGATAAAAAGAGTAGGGAGGAAGTGAGATTATGGGGGGGGGTGCCCAAAAATCAATATATCATATGGAAAAAAATCTATTTTCCATAAAAGAAAAGAAAAACAGTCATAATTGTGTTTCCATTTGGCCTCTCTAGAGCTAGAATAACAAGTATATTCTATTATGATTGATTTATTGAGAATATTTATATAGACATTCACCAGA
Source organism: Mastomys natalensis (assembly GCA_021653895.1). Taxonomy (NCBI): domain Eukaryota; kingdom Metazoa; phylum Chordata; class Mammalia; order Rodentia; family Muridae; genus Mastomys; species Mastomys natalensis. The sequence goes on along the minus strand of JAJTUV010003814.1, from coordinate 46,093 downwards.
AAGATGGACCTATATTCTTTTTTTACTTGTGACATCTTTATCTGCCTTGGGTATCAATGTATTAGAAAATAGATTTGCAACCCACAGTAAGAACAACAATATCAATCAACTCGCCCCCCCCAGAGGTCCCAGGAACTAAGCCAACAACCAAAGAGTACACATGGAAGGTTTGATGTCTCTAGCACCCTCATAGAATCAGGGGGAGAGAGAATGGGATAGGGGTTTCTGGAGGGGAAACCAGGAAAGGGGATAACATTTGAAATGTAAATAAATAAAATATCAAATAGAAAATGGTTTTCAAGTTCTATTTTTAGAAGATTTCAAGAAGACTGGAATGAACTGTTCTTTAAATGCTTGGTAAAATTCCATCAAGGAGGTTTTCATTGATGACGTTCTTTATTAAATTTCATTAATATTTTTACATGTATTGAGAGCTTTGTCCTACACACATATCTGTTCATCATGTGCTTGAATGATTCCTAAAAATAAATGGAAAGTAGCATTGGATCTTCTGGAAGTGGATTAACAGTGGTTGGGAGCCAACATGTTGATGCTTTCATGAATCCAGGTCTTCTGGAAGAGCAACAAGTTTTTTTAACTGCTTAGCCATCTCTCCTTTCCTAGGAATTCTTTTATTATTTAATAAATATCTTTACAATTGGTCTGCTTAGGATTTCAATTTCTTTTTGACTCAATCAAAACAGGTTGTATTTTTCTCAGTGTTTATACCATGTTTTTTTTAAGATTATTCAATATTGTGACAAAGATTGAACACAATAGTCTGAATTATAACTTTTAATTGTGTGATGTCTGCTGTAATTTTATTTAAATTATTGAAATTTTTTTCTAAAAAATTAACTTACAAAGTGATAGGTTGGTTTGTCTGCTCATCTGATTACATAGCTCCTTTCTCAACTGTACCTTTCTTCATCATTAATGTATTAACTATTATGAAAATCTTATATTGGAATTGCTTTGGGCCAGCCTCTAGTTTGACTATTTAAAGTTCCCTTGAATTTTTGAATAGTATGCTAAATGGAAGAACTATATTTATCTTATTATCCATCAACACTGAGGTATTATTCACAAAAATCTTACATGTTTTTATTGTCACAAAAGTACATGAGCTTGGAGAATATAACACTAAATGAAACTAGCCAGGAAAAGAATGAGAAGCATGACCTCTCATATATAGAATATAAATACATTAAAATCTACAGAATTAAAGAACAGTGTTGTGCATTACAGAGTTTGATAGAGAATGGAGATAGAAAGAAAATAGTTTTGAGGAGGAAACTGCAAGATAAGCTCAGATATGTTTCTATCTTTCTTCTTTTTTAATATTTACTTTTTAATTGTGTATGAGTACACAGTTGATGTTTTTAGACACACTAGAAGAGGACATCTGACCCCATTACATATGATTGTATAAAATTTCATGAAATCATAAAATTTCAATATAAAGTAGTAATAATAAGAGACACTCTGTGTAGAGATTAAAGAGGGACATGATTGAACTTTTCAACACATTTTGTATTTTTAGTAATTAGCTTAAAGCTGTATCACTTGTTTTCCAAATGCAGAGGATGCATTGTTAAATAGATATTTCATATGCTCTCACTTTGTTTCCTCAAGTTTATTTTAATGAACTCTGGATAGTATTTCTAAAAAAAAATAATAAGATATTCAGTAATTTTTCAATTAGCATTTGGTATTTTATAGTACTCTGAAATCTTAGTCATAAGTAATCATAAAGATAATTCATGAAAAAGAAGCATTTATTAATAAAAAAATATTTCCTAAAACTCAGTTGACTTTTGTAGCATATACATATAAAATCTTGGCTAGAAATTTCACAAATGTAAGAGTATTGTAGGTCCTTAAGAAGGAAGTGAAGAATATGTTTGTTTCTTTAGTAAATTGTTCACATGCAGCCAAAAGTCAATCAGTTCAGTTTGCAACTAGGCAGTTGTCTATAGATAGGTCATTATAAAGCCATGTACATGATGGGAATAAGAGGTAGGCTGAAATCTATTTATAACCTCAGAGATAAATAAAATGAGAATATTGATTTGTCTCATAAAATCCATAATGAAATTTGCCAATATCTCTTGGCATAGTAAATGTAGGGTGATGTTTTATTGAGCAACAACAAAAAATAAACATGTTTCTTTGATTAGAAAAAATCCATAAAGCTGTTTTTACTTATCTGACTGTGACTCATAAAACACATACTAATAATGAAACAACACATAATATAAAAATGTGCAGTATCTTACAAATATGCTTTTTAGTTTGAACATGACTTTAAGGAGATTGGGTTCTCCATTTTTTTTTTATCTTGTTTTGTTTTCTTTATCCAATTTTTTTTTTGTTTTTCTCTTTTTAGCCTAATTATATCTGATAATTCTAACTTTGATCACTCATAAAGATTTATCATTTAAAGTTAGGGAGAGTCTCAATGGGTATTTGTCTGATGACCTGAGTTTGAAGCACTGGTGCACACAAAAAGCCACACAGGGAGGAAAATTGTTTATAAGCCCACTACTCCTCTTGTAATAAGGGAAGCAGACACAAAGGATTCTCTACAAACTTGTGGGTCAGCTAAGAGCATATACAGTAGATTAGTGAAAAAGGAACCGTATCTCAAATAAGGTAGATAGTGACAATTAATACCCAAGGTTGTCCTGTGACCGTCCCACATGTGATGTGGCACAGACATGTTACCATTCAAACACACTCATATAGGTCTATACACATACCACCAATATACAGATGAATGCATTTTATTCAGCAAGCACAAGTGTCCTTGTAAAGATTACATACATAGTGATTAACTCCCGGATACAAACAATGTATTCGAGTCACATCAATGGAACAAATAAAAGCACTTCCCCTTGAAGTCATTTAACCAAAATCTAGTACAGATTTTACGTCTCTACTATATGTTCTCTGCATTTTCTAATATCTGCCTGTCTATTACATAAATCTGAAGAACTCTGTCTTTTAAATCTATTGGCTTTTGTGTCTGTGTCTATCCCTTTGTGTATGAATGCACCTTCTGTGTGTACTATCTCTCTATGTGTGTTTGACTGTTGTGTTACTATATGTATCTATTCATTTCTGTCCTCGACAAAGGGATTCAATTTGTAATTATTGAACAGCACAGAAAGCATCACATTGAGAAAGATTGGAAAAGTTTATAGAAATCTTTAATAGAGTTTTGCAAAAGTTTAGTCACTGGCTCCCACTGATATCAATTGACTCAGACAACAACAGTACCACAAACATTATTGTTTATCAACCAATATCATAAATGGATGTTTTCAACAATTGTGGTGAATTTTAGAAGCTTGTATTCAACATCTTTACTTGCTCCTTTCACTAAATGATACATATGCATTATTCTGGGTTAAGAGCCTAGAATAATTCATAAAGAAAGATTAAAGATATGCGGTAGCTTAGGTTGTTAAACTTGATTATGATTACATAGGAAATCCGAAATAAGTAAGGCTGGCTATAACATAGTTCTTGTAAAGGCAGGTTAAACAAACACGTTGAGTACAAGGTAGATTACCAGTCTAAATCTTTTTTTTTTCATTTTTTATGGATATTTTATTTACAGTTCAGATGTTATCCCCTTAACCCATTTCCTCCTGCCCCTGCCCATGAACCTCCTATCCATCACCCTTCCTCCTACTTCTCTGTGGATGTGCCCTAACTACTCCCCCACTCCCACCTCCCCACCCTCGAATTCCCCCACACATGGCGTCCAGCCTTCATGGGACCAAGGATCTCCTCTCCCACCTATGCCCAACAGGGACATTCTCCCTTACATAAACAGCTGGATCCATGGATCCGTCCCTAAGTGCTCCCAAGGTAGTGGTTTAGACCGTGGGAGCTCTGGATGGTTGGTACTGTTACTCTCCTCATGGGGCTGCAAACTCTTTCAGCTCCTACAGTCTTCACTCTAACTCCTCCATTGGGAACCCCTTGATCAGTTCAATGGTTAGCTGTGAGCATCTGCCTCTGAATATGTCAAACTCTAGCAGACCTCTAAGGACACAGCTTTATCAGGCTCCTGTCAGCATGCACTTCCTGACATCCATATCAGTGTCTACCTTTAGTGACTGCACATGAGATGGATACCCAGGTGGAATGGTCTCCAGACAGCCCCTTCTTCAGTTTCTGTCCCACACTTGGTCTCCATATTTGCTCCCTTGAGTATTTTGTTACTCCTTCTAAGAAGAACCGCCGTGCCCCACTTGGTCTTCCTTCTTCACGAGCTTCATATGATCTGTGAGTTGAATCTTGGGTATTTCAAGCTTCACAGAACACCAATGGCTTATGTTCTAAGATCAATAATTGACAAATGGGACCTCATAAAATTGCAAAGTTTCTGTAAGGCAATGGACACCGTTAATAGAACAAAACAGCAAGCAACAGATTGGGAAAAGATCTTTACCAATCCTACATCTGATAGAAGGCTAATATTCAATATATACAAAGAACTCAAGAAATTAGACTCCAGACAACCAAATAACCCTATTAGAGCTTAACAAAGAATTATCATATGAGGAAACTCGAATGGCCGAGAAGCACCTAAAGAAACGTTCAGCATCCTTAGTCATCAGGGAAATGCAAATCAAAACAACCCTGAGATTCCACCTCACACCAGTCAGAATGGCTAAGATCAAAAACTCAGGTGATAGTAGATGTTGGTGAGAATGTGGAGAAAGAGGAACACTCCTCCATTATTGGAGGGATTGTAAGCTGGTAGAACCACTCTGCCAATCAGTCTGGCAGTTCCTCAGAAAATTGGACATAGCATTACCTGAGGACCCAGCTATACCACTCCTGGGCATATACCCAGAAGATGCTCCACTATGTTCATAGCAGCCTTATTTATAACAGCCAGAAGCTGGAAAGTACCCAGATGTTCTTCAACAGAGGAATGGATACAAAAATGTGGTACATTTACACAATGGAGTATTACTCAGCTATTAAAAACAATGAATTCGAGAAATTCTTAGGTAAATGAAAGGAATTAGAAAATATCATCCTGTGTGAGGTAACCCAATCACAAAAGAACACACATGGTATTCACTCACTGATTATTGGATATTAGCCCAAAAGCTTGAAATACCAGTCTAAATCTTAAGTATTTCAAGGTTTATTATTTTCTCTGTCTGAGAGATCCAGTAAAAGATCCAGACTCCTAGAATAAAAGAAACATTTTCATACTATTGTATCACCACAGTTAGTATGAAGAAAAACTATTATTGTGTCTCTTTTTCTAGGTAAGTTTTGTAAAGTCATAATAAAATATCAATTATTTCTAAGGTGCCATAATCAAGAGAGCATATGTTATTTATCTGCTTCTTATTCATTTAGTAATGGTGAAAACCCCAAATATTCTTTCCAAACATGTTTAAACTCTATATTAGAATGTATGATAACCAACCTGAAAATGCATATAGAAATAAGTGGGATAACTCATTCAAATAATTTTCTTTTAAAATATACTAACAGATTCTCTTGCCACATTTAAGCCTACCTTCATCATACCTGATTTGCCTGAACTATACAAGTTTCCCTTCCCCCACCCATGTTTCCAGTTCCTTGAGTCCTCTAGGGTACCACAAGCTGCAATGAGCATTCTGCCAACCCCACTGGACCTCCATTCCCCCCACCCCCACACACCTCTACCTACCTTCATCACACCTACAGATCCTGAACCAAACAGAACTGCTAATCTGGAACCACACAGCACAAAGATACCCATCCGAGGCCTAACACCAGGACCATCTAGGTTAACCTCCCTCCCAATACCTACTACAACAAGAACATCAGGGGACCAAAGTCCATCAGATGGCTAAAGGCCAAGAAAAGAAAATAATAAACAAAAGGCAGGACAAAATGACAACATCAAAGCAATGATATCTTACCACAGCAAGCACAGTATATTCTAACACAATTGAAGCACACACACACACACACACACACACACACACACACAGAGAGAGAGAGAGAGAGAGAGAGAGAGAGAGAGACAGAGACAGAGACAGAGACAGAGACAGAGACAGAGAGACAGAGAGAGAGAGAGACAGAGAGACAGAGACCTTAAATTCATTATTATAAATATGATAGAGGTCTTTAAAGAGGAAATGAATAAGTCGGTTTTAGAAATACATGAAGATACAATGAAATAGATGAAAGAAATAAATAAAACTATGCAAGAGTAAAGACGTCAAAGTAGAAATAGAAGCAATAAAGAAGATACAAACTCAGGGAATCCTGGGGATGGAGAAACTAGGAAAAAGAACTGAAACAACAGATGCATGCATCACTGACAGAATACAGGAAAGGGAAGAGAGAATCTCATGTGTAGAGGATGTAGTAAAAGAAACTGATGCATCAGTCAAAGAAAATGTTAACCATAAAAAAGTTTCTGACACAACACATCCAGGAAATCAGAGATATCATGATAAAACCTAACTTAAGAATAATAGGAAAGAAGAAGGTGAAGAGCCGTAGCTCCAAGACTCAGAAAATACTTCAACAAATCTTAGAAGAAAACTTTCCCAACCTAAAGAAAGAGGTGTTGATAAACATACACAAAACTTATAGAAGAAAATCGTCTCACTACATGATAACCAAAACACAAAATCTACAGAAAACTGAAAGAATATTAAAAGACAAAAGAGATAGATATGTCAGAATTATACTTGACTTCTCAATGAGGACTCTAAAAGCTAAAAGGTTTAAACAGATATCTTGCTCTCTCTAAGAAACCAAAGGTTCCTTCCATCCTGGATTCCTATACCCAGCAAAAGGTCAATCACTATAGATGGAGAAAACAAGATTTTTCAAGACAAATACAAATTCAAACAATATCTATCCAAAAATCAAGACCTACAGAAAATATTAGAAGGAAATTTCCAATGCAAGAAGGATAACTATAACCAAGAAAACACAGGAAATGAGATATTCCACACCAGCAAAAACAAGGAAACTGCACGTTTGCAAATGCGCACGTGTGCACACACACACACACACACACACACACACACACTACACACAACATTACAATAGCAGGAAATAACAATCACTGGTCATTAATATCTCTCGACATCAATGGACTAATTCCCAAATAAAAAGTCATGGGCTAACAGAATGGGTGCAAAACCAGGATCTGTCATTCTCCTTCATACGTGAAACACACCTCAGCCATAAAGTCAGATATTATCTCAGAGTAAAGGGCTGGAAAAAATTTTCCAAGCAAATGGACCCAAGAAACAAGCTGCAGTAGCCATTCTAATATCTAATGAAATAGATATTATTCTATTTCATTATTATCTAATGAATAGACCGAAATTAAAGAGACAGACAAGGACACTTTGTACTCATTAAAGGAAATATTTAGCATGATAATATCTCAATTATGAACATCTATGCCCCAAACAAAAAGGGTACCCACATTTGTAAAGAAAGATTGCTAAAGCCTAAATAGCAAGTTGAAACCCACACATTTATAGCAGGAGACTTCAACTCCCCATTCACTAATTGACATGTCATTCAGAAAAAAATTAAACAGAAATAATGAAACAGACATTATGAATCAAATAGACCTAGATATCTACAGAATATTTCATCCAAACACAAAAGAGTAAAACTTCTTCTTATCACCACATGGATCCTTCTCCAAAATTGAGCATATGGTCAGTCACAAAGCAAGCCTCAATAGTTATAAGAAAAATGAAATTACTCCTTGTACCTTATCAGACTACCATGTATTAAAGTTGGGCTTCAATAACAATAGAAACATTCTATATTATCTCTGGGTCAGGGAAAGAAATAAAGAGGGAAATTAAAGACTTTCTGGAATTCAGTGAAAATGAAGGCACAACAAATCCAAATTTATCAGACACAATAAAATAGTGCTAAGAGGAAAGTTGCCATCACTAATTGCCTCCATAAACAAAATAGAAAGTTCTCATACCAGCAATTTAAAAGTTCATCTGAAAAAATGTAGGATAAAAAAGCAAGCACATTGAAGAAGAGTAGAAAGCAGGAAATTATCAAAATCAGTGCTGAAATCTATCAGTTAGAAACAAAGAAAACTATGCAAAGAATCAATGAAATCAAGATTTGTTCTTGTTCTTTGAGAAAATCAACAAGATAGGCAAAGCCTTAGCCAAACTAACCAAACGACATAGACAGAATCCAAATAAACATAATCAGAAATCAAAAGAGAGACATAACTACAGATCATCAGATTTTACTACAAAATCCTATACTCCACAAAACTGGAAAATCTAGATGAAATGCTTTCTTCAGATACCATGTACCAAATTTCTAGGCATATACCATGTACCAAATTTAAATCATTATCAGGTTCACTAAACAATTCCATAACAACTAAGGAAATAGAAGCATTAATTAAAACCTCCTAGGCAAAAGAAAGTACATGATCATATGGTTTTAGTACAGAATTCTACAATACTTTTAAAGTAGAGATAATACCAATATTTCACAAATTATAAGCAGAAGGAACTCTGACAAACTCATTCTATGAAGCAATAGTCACCTGATACTTAAACCATATGAAGACTCAACAAAGAAATTTCAGACTAATTTCTCTTACGAACACTGACGCAAAATTATTCAATAGAATTCCCTCAAAATGAATTCTGGAACATAGCAAATACATCATTCATCAAGATCAAGTAGTCTTTATTCCAGGGATGTCAGGGTGTTTCGATATACAAATATTGATCAATTTAATCCATCATATAAACAAATTGAAAGAAAAAATTTATATGTTATCTTATTAGATACTGAAAAGTCCTGGACAAAATCCAACATACCATCATTATAATAGTATTAGAGTTATTAGAGATACAAGACACATAACTAAGCATAATCAAAGCAATATGTAGCAAGTCAATAGCCACCATCAAATTAAATGGAGAGAAACTTAAAGCAATTCCACTAAAATCAGAAATAAAACAAGGCTGTCCACTCTTTTCCTATCTATTGAATATAGTACTTGAAGTTCTAGCAAGAGCACTAAGACAACTAAAGGAGATTAAGTGGAAATAGATTGGAAAGGAAGTAGTCAAAGTATCACTATTTATGGATGATATGATAGTAAACATAAGCAATCCTCAAAACTCAACCTTAGAACTCCTACAGCTGATAAACAGTTTCCTTGAAGTGGCTGGATACAAAAGCAAGTCAAAGAAGTCAGTAGCCCCCTCTTTATATGAATGAAAAAATGGTCTAAGAAAGAGATTAGGGAAACCTTTTACAATAACCATGAATAATATAAAATATCTTGGTGTAACTCTCACCAAGCAAATGAAAGACTTATATGTAAGAACTTCTTGTCACTGAAGAAAGGAATTGAGGAAGATATCAGAAGACAGAGAGATCTCCCATGCTCATAGATTAATATGATTAACATAGTTAAAATGATCATCTTACCAAAAGCAATTTATTTGCTGGACATAGGCATTGTGCACATATGTTACAGATGTGTAGCTTGGTCTTCATATGAGTCCTGAACAACTGTACTGGGGGCTGTCTCAAAAGCTGTTGCCTCTAAATGGGATATTTCTTCTAGCTGGGCTGCCTTGTCTAGCCTCACTGGGAAAGGATGTGTCTAACCTTACAGATACTTTATGTGCCAGGGTCAGGTGATACCCAAAATGGATGTCCACCTTCTCAGAGGACAAGTACGGTGAGAGAAAGGATTTTAGGAGAATGTGACAGGGCCAGAGGTCAGTGAGTAAGATGTAAAGTGAATAAACAAACTAAAAATAAAAAAGTATATTAACAAATTCCAACCATTTTAATATAGATGCATTAATTTTAATTAATCATTTTATATTCTTGGTTGCCAATACTGGCTCTAAATAAAACCTTGGACAGCAGATTTTTCACACAGAAGTGGTAACTATTGCTATTTTAAATTAAAATTTGGTAGTAAACAATACATTTTTGTAGTTTGTTTCTTTTTTTGATAGTATTCCCAAAAGTATACTTTCTTCACCCTTATACCCAATAATTATCTGACTGTTATTTCTGTTTGGATCTGCAAGAAGTATTTCAGATATATTATCAGCATGATTTTTTTTTGCATTAGCAAAGCAAAATCACTGTTATTTAAAACATATTAAATATGTCCTTTAGTTTGAAAAAAAAAAAAACATTTATCTACCTTTGTGTGTAATACCTTGCATACCATTCTTTATTTCCATTTCATTAGTTTTATAGTTTCTAATATTTTTCTTAGTTATAAGCATCACTAAACCCTTGTTCTGAAAATTAAATCTGTCTATTTTCTAACTATGTTACATATTCAGTAATAATATATATTTGACCAGGGATTTGGAAATTGTACTGTGTTATTCTTATATAACCCAAAATAAATGATGAACAAAATCCCATATATAATATGGGATATAATATGTGATGAACAAAATCACATATGTAATTCATTTTATGATGCTAAAAGTGATGACAGAAAATTCTTTGGAATTCTGTAATTTGATTTACCATTATATGACAGATTTATATGGTCAAAAGTTTCTAAGAATTCTCCATATGGAATAGCTACTACTTAGAACAGACTTATACTTTTAGAAGATTCTAAGACTTCTCCATATGGAATAGTTACCAGTTTGAGACAACAGGGGAAGTTGATTTAATTATTTATTCTTTTAAATCACGTGTGTAATACTAGAGATTTACTAGAATATAAATACATTTATTTAAATTGTATGCTAAAATATAATAAATGAGTGATAAAATATTTCTATTGAAAGATAGAAGAAAACTCTTTAAATATATAACTAACAGAATTTCTGTTGAGGAGATGGCTTAGCTGGTAGAGGTGCTGTCCAAAAGGTCTGAAGAACTGAGCTCATTGTCCAGATTCTACAATTTAGTAAAAGAGAAAGGATTTTGAGAATTGTCCTCTGTTCTCCACACTTGAGGCCTGACATGTACACATATATAAATAAATGTTCATACTCATGTATACATAGACACATAAGCACACACTAAATTTAATAAATATAAAAAAACAGCTAAATGATCAAATGTATACTAAAAAGTTTATTTTTTAAATGTGTATGGATGTTTTGCCTAAATGTGAATGTCTACAAATTATGTGTATGTGTGATGATGCCTTAAGAAATGTTAAGAGGGTGTTGGATACTCTAGAATTGGAGGTTTAGGTGATTGATAAATGTCATGCGGATGCTGAGAATCAAACTCTGATATTTTGGAATAAGATCACATTCTTTGAACTACTATTGAACCATTCCTCTAGCCTCATCAGCAAAGCTTTTATTTAAATGCATAGATATTATTTTCAATATAGAGCATATGCCAAAATCATAGTTTCCAAAATCTTTAAACATCACTAGGTTATATTTATATAGCTAAAGCAAGACCTAAAAAAGAAAGCATATATGTGATTATCTTGGAATAACTTTTATATCCAACATATTTTGGTTAATATTTCTGAAGAATTTAGGTTCCTATAAAATTCTAAATAATAGAGATGAAGTAAAATATTGGTCTGCCACATCATACATAACAATGTAAACCAAGAATTCAATGTTCCTAACATTTTTAAGTGGTACATTAGAAGCAAACACAAAAAATATAATTCATTTTGACAAGACATACAATAACTCATACAAAATTTGAAATTAACATATATCTACAACTGATAAATTCATAAAGAGGGTTTAAAGATAAACAATTAATTTAGCATTACATATGAATTTGTAGTAAAATACACCTTGCATCTTAGTTTGGGATTTTATTTCTATGACAAAACCCCATAACAACAACAACAACAAAAGTTGAAGAGAGAAATATTTCCTTTGTATACACTTTCACATTACTGTCCATCATCCAGGGAAGTCAGGGCAGGGACTCAAAGAGCTCAGCAGTCTGGAGTTAGATGATGCACAGAGTACAGAGGAGGGCTGCATACTGGTTTGCTTGCCCTAGCTTACTCAGCCTGCTTTCATATAGAACCCAGGATCACCACCCCAGGGATGGTATCACCAACAATGTACTGGGCTGTTTCTCATTAATCAGTAATTGAGAAAATGTCTTACAACTGGATTTCATGGAGGCATTTTCTTAACTGAAGCTTGTTATCACTTAAGAATCTAGCTTTTGTCAAGTTAACACAAAACAGTCAATATGCCTGGATTTAAAAAATGATCTACTATGTTTTACTTTTGATCCTTTGGGTAAATTACTAAATATTATTTTAATTTTGCTCACCAAAAATAGACATATTTGTATATTTTTTATAGTTTAGTTATATTTTACATAAAAATATTTTACATATTCAATTAAAAGTTGTTGTTGGTATATGGAGTGATTGATCACTGGTAGAGGACCATTCATTCCCAGCAGGTAATCAGAACTGCCTGTTACCCATGTCTAGGGAAATCTATCATTCTCAGCCTCTTTGTATATCTGCAAAACTGTGGGGAATGTAGGTGTGAATCTGGTGTAGAAAGGAGTAGGATGGAGCACAAAGTGCCATGGTCTACTAAGTCTCCATGAGCAATCTTGATTCAATTGTACACAGCAGCAATCTAAAGTGGCTCTCTCAGTAAATCAGTGAGACAGGCTTGATGCCAAGGTGGTGGCCTTTTCTTCTCTCTTCATGGAAATACCTCTGGGTGTTTGAATCCCTCCACAACAGAGTCACAGGCAAGCACATTAGATTCAGCAGGACAGTGCATGTAATTCCCCTTTGGTTCCTGATAACATAAACACATCCTCACTGGCTGAAAAGTTATATATATATGTTATTGTACTAAACAGTAAAAATTAGATCTGCACCTGATACTGGTCTCTAGAGTCTGAAATCCCGGGCATCTTTGTGGGCTCCATCTCTACTTTTGCTGCCTTTTCTGGTCCTGGTTTTGATACTCACAGAAAAAAAAAATGCATAGAAATACAGATAATTAAATTAAAATAAATACAGGTGGTGGTTTAAATGATAGGTTCCTCTAGAGGCTCAAATACTTTAATATTTGGTTCAAGTTGTTGGTGCTGCTTGGGTAGATTTAGGGGTATGACATTGTTTTAAGACTGCCATTGAGGTTTCAATGGCACACACCATTTCCACATTGCTCTTTCTGCACATAATACAAGATGGGAGTTCTCAGTTTCCTGCCCTTGTCACTATATCTGCCCATTGCCTCTCTTACTTCCCTTGTTTGATGGTGATGAAATCTTATCCTTCTGGAGTTGCAAGTCCAAATAACTCCTTTCTTCTGTAAGTTACCATGGTCAAGGTATTTTTTGTTAGTTTCCTTTGTTTTGTTTGTTTTGAGAGTCCATCTTAATTTACCTTTCTGCTCTCCCTATCCTCCCTTCAAAACTTCTCATATTCCCCTCCCCACTCTCCTTCAAATTTATGGCCACTTTTTTCAACAATTCTTAATTGCATGTGCATTTGTATATACATATTTATTCTTAATACAACCTGTTAACTTCTTATAAAGTTACTTGTATGTGCATTTTCAAAATGAGCCATTGGGCACTAGGCAACAATTGGTATGCTTTTCCCAGTGGGAGATCATCTTTCCTACTCCAAATTTACTCAGCTGCCTATAGTTCATTGTGGAGGATTGAGGTCTCGTGTACTATATTCCACATCCATTTTGGCATACTTATTGGTGGCTTCTTTGTTCAGCACACTTTTGGTTGATCATGTTGGCTAAAGTTCATGGGCATAGCTTTCAAGAAGCAAAATATCACCACAATAGAAAAGTAATACTAACATCTGAGATTTTCTTTTAAAAATTTGACTTGATATTACTACTATTGTCAAAGCATAAGAATAATGTTTTATGAATGATGCCGTTTAACTGAATATTAATAAAACATCGTTGAAAATACATTTACTAAATTCTAATTCTATGGAATTATCTCTGCTATAGTTGATTTGCTGAGTTTAATCTTCAGCACCGTCAAAAACAAAAACAAAGTGTAAAAACAATATCATTACTTAAAATTCAATATGCTAATAGATTGAAATGTTAATGCTGTAAAGAAAGATATGAATGCACATTCAATTTCATCTACAATGGCAAAAATGAAAAGAAATATTTCTACCATCTGTTACATTTAATCTCATCAACATGATCAGATTTTAAGTTATTAAGGAAACAAATCTCTAGTCATCTTTTGAGGGATTATTATCTGTAAATGCTGTGTGGCCCTCTATCTTATGCAACTGAAACCATGATTTACTATCAATGGTGGAATTTATCCATTTTCTTCTTCAAAGAGCTTCCTGTTTTTATCTTTAATCATTTTTTACATTCCAGTCTTTATTCCCCTCCAACAGTTCCTCATCCCATTCCTTCTCCCTGTCTCTAAGAGGATGTCCACACATCCCACATCCTACCACACCTTACCACACCCTGCCACACTTCCCCATTCCGTGGGGCCTCATGTTTCTCAAGGGTTAGGTGCATATTCATAAGATGTGTGTGTTGTGTGTGTGTGTATGTGTGTTTATAGTTCATGTGTTCACAGAGGGCAAAGCAATCAGATCCCACTGTAGCCTTGGATGTACAGGTAATTGATTAAAATCAAGCTCAGAACCCCTACCAGAGTAATAGCCACTTTTGCCCACTGAGGCATGAGACATTCCTCTAGTTTCCTTAAACTGTTTCTTTTTAGTTATTTGATCACAACAATGAGAAAATGTTACAGTAAAAATTAGTACCAGTAAGAGGGGCTCTTGTGGTAGAAAACCTGATCATGTAGTTATGAGATCCTCGGAAGTGATTTGTGGCAGGAATATGAAAGATTTTGCAGTTGTGGGCTACAAAAGCTCAACAGTGCTCAAGCAAAACTGAAGGAGTCATTCTTTGTAGTAACTAAGAAGGTAGAAACAATAACAACAAAGAAAGACAGACAGTGCAGACATGGCTGATGAATTTTCAGAGATATTGGGGTTCACATGGTCTGCCATGTCTTTTTCAAGCACATTCTTGGACCAAGATATGGCCCTGTTACTACAGATAGTTAGAAGCATGTCCTGATGTGTAAGACTAGAACAGAGAAGTGTGGAAAAAAGATTCAGATAATGGGACAAAGGAAGTCATAAAGACTGTTAGTTCAAGCTATGTGTTATCTTTAATAGCTAAGTGAACACTGTATAAGTAGACTTGGAAAAATAAAAGTTGTTCATTCCCTGAAAACTACATTGTCTCTGTCTACCTTTCCAGGTCCCTGTGTTACTCAAAGCTGCTGTGCCTGTGGCCCAAAAAGGAACAGTGACTTTATCAAGAATTGGCCTAGAAGCCCTTCATGTGATACTTTGGTAAAGACCTAGCTGCATTTTCCCATTTTCTGAGAACTTAAGCAAGGCTGAAGTTAATGCACTAAATTAATTTGTTTGATAAAGGAGATTGTAAGACAGAATAGCATTAACATTGTGTCATTAGTACTGCTCTCATCTCTGAACTAGGCAGGCAGTGAATTAGTGCAAAGAGTAGTGTAAAGAGATTTTTTTAGTATGGTTTGACAATAAAAGCTATATGACCAAGTTTAAAGTTACAGATAAAGAGAAAAAGGATGACAAAGAATCTCTGATTATTTTAGAGAAGAGCACCATTAGAGATTCCTTGTTCTATATATTGGGGCAACAAAAAAATGTGCACTGAGAACAAGAACCCTCCTATCAATGGCTCCATTTTGTCAAAATGCAAATTGGTTTGAAAGGAAGGAGGTAAATATTGTGACAGCTGCAGAGGAATTTCCTACTCCATAACAATCAAATAGGACTATGTTTTCATGGAGTTGGCACTCAAAGACCAATGCAGCTGTGATTCGAGGTTTTAGGCTTCATCCAGAGCTGCTAGCATAACTTTTCTGTGCTGCCTACATAATACTGAATTTATAAACACAAAATATGAGAGATTGATGGAGTTCATGGTGTCTTACACATTTGCAGAGATCTGCTGAGGCCATACAGCATGTGGTAAAGTTGTAAACCCTAAATAAATGTCGTATTACCTATGCTGCAATAGAAATCTCAGGATGTTGGCAACATCAGCACATTGGGGCATCTGCTGAGCTGATAAGGAGTTGAACTGGAATAAGATAAAGGCTGTTTTTGATGTAACTGGAGAAAGAAAAGTTTACCTATGCCTTTTGAAATCTAAATGATTCTGTCACAAACCCATATGCCTGGCATAAAGCTGCAGGGTTTTATGTTTTATCTGTTATATTTGGGATTCCTTTGTCAATTTCTTTGCTATGTACCAATTCCCTGTGATTTGGAATGAAGATGCTTATTCTATATCATTTTATATTAAAACTAGGTGACCAGTATTTATTTTTGATATTATAGGAGATGAGAGTTAATATTTAGCCTTGAGTCTCAGATGAGACTTGAACTTTGAACTTTTAAATTTTCTATTTGTTAAAGACCATGAGGACTTCTAATGTTGTACCTAATGCATTTTGAATTATGAAATAACCTATAAAGATAAGGAATTATGTGCCTTAAAGATTAAGTGTTTGTTTACCAAGTTGATAGGGATGGGTTTTAATGGTTAATTTTGGCAATGTTATACATTTAGAGTCACTAAGAAAAACAAATATTCTGACAGTGTCTGTAAGGGATTATCCAGTTTAGGTTCATTGAAGTGAAAGATCCATGTAAATGTGAATGAAAATGATTCCATAGCCTGGAATCATGGGCTACACAACAGCAGGAAACAAGTTGACATAAGCATTCACTGTTCTCTGCTTCCTTACGTGAATTCTATGTGGCTTGCTGTCCTATCGTCCTGCCATCATGACTTCATTACACTGATGGACTGACTGTATCCTCTTGGACTGTAAGCAGAAATATTCTTTTCTTCCCTAAAATTTCTTCTTGTCATGAATTTGAACACAGCCATGCAAAATGTAACTAATGTCCTATCATAGTCTTATTTTCACTTCTATAACAAAATAATGTAAACTAGGATATTTTTAATGGAAATATTCATCTACATTTTCTCCTGGCAGCTGAGAAAGTGAGTACATTGGTGCATAATCTTAAATGCAAAATGACAATGTAAGGGAAAGAAAACAATTAAATAGTGGCTATAAAATCAAGGTGGAAAGTATCTGCAGATCAGCACTTACAATGTCCTCTGGCCTCTAAATATATGTGCATATACATGAATACAAACCTACACACATAGGCACCCTCAGATTCACAAAAATTCATGTACACATGAGATAGTGAAACAGTTGTCTAATGCAATGATTCCCAAGCTTCTTAATGCTGAGAAGCTCAGGTTGTGGTGAGTCCCAACTAAAAAATTATTTCATTGTTACTTAATAACTCTAATTTTGCTACTGCTATGAATTGTAATGTAAATATATGCAGGATATCTAATATGTGACTCCTGTTGAAAAGGTCTTTTGACCCTGAAAGTCATGGAATCCCATAGATTCAGAACCACTGGTCTAATGCGTAAAGCAAAAGTAACAAAAGGTAAATTACTAAAATCTGGAAAAGGGATAACATTTGAAATATAAATAAAGAAAATACCCAATAAAATAAAATATATATATATATATATATATATATATATATATTATATATATATATATAATTTAATTGCTATTGGTAGCCACCATTTCAATATTTAATAGGAATCCACAAAAGCTAATAAAAATGAGAAAATGTGCTAATATTGTTAGCCATTTGAAAACTATTATGCTTACAACAACAATCTCTACAGTCTTCCTAAGTGTACCACAATTCTTCACTGAGATATATTACATTCTGGGCTATAAGATTTATTTAAATAAATTGAAAATTATACACCACACAATATATTTCTCAACCACAATAATGTTAACATAGAAAATATAGTAATAAAATAAGTGAAATGTCTTTTAATAATCTTCATGTTAAAAGATAAAAACAAAAGAGTTGTGATTATGAATACAAATGGTAACATCAGGGGCTAAGACATAAAGTTCCAAGTAAGCCTGTGGTTCATTCTTAGACCTGGTCTTCAAAATAAATTCTAAACAAATAGAAATATAGCAAAACAATATCTCAAAACAAAAATAATTCAAAAAGATGTTTTTACATACATACCAACATTCAGATGTATATGAAAAATGAATAAAATAATTCTAAATGCAGCTAAAACTCACTTCTGAAAGGATGCTTGTAGATTTAGAAGCCCATTTTCAAACCTAATATGAAGTAGAGGACTAATAATCCATATTTTCATATCCAACACTGTTCAGGTCCAGTAGGAAATTCCCCTGGGTGTGTCAGGCAATTTCTAGTAAGTATACAATCATTTTGGTGCATGCCTTAAAATGCCAGCCAGCTAATGCAAAGCCTAAACACCTAACCACATCCATTAGCATGCTTTTCTCACTCAGAGTTCAGTAACAAAACTACTAGGAATAAAGTCTGAGCTCTAATATTCCCCTCATTATTGAAAATGTCAAATTTTAACAGTACCCAAGTTGACTTATTCCTTTGCTTCTGGGAAAAACAAAAATAATGCTTCTTGCCATATTTTTTTCCTCATTCCTGAGGCTGATCCTTTCCAATATTTTGCCATGTGGAATAGCATTCTTTTTCAATTGGGATGGGATGGGACTATAACACTTGTGTTGTATAGAGGTGGTGATCAAAATCAGGACCTTGCACAATGGTAGTTAAGTGCTCTACCACTGAGAAATATCCTTAACCTCAAACTGCCTTTGCATTTTTTTGATTTCCCATGAACTTTCCTGCAGTATGTTTGGTATGTTCTTGTGCTATAGCTGAAGTTGTTGGACTGATCAGATTTTAACAACCATTCTCAGCTTCTATTCAGCACTTGAAAAGCTGAATTCTTTCAGTGTTCTGGTCCATTTTGAATTATTTTATATAGGTTTTGAGATCTGTTCTCGGGAACATTATTTTTTAATATTTATTAAGTAGCCTTCTGAAATTTTCTCCAAGGTTATGAGATGTGACTTCCATTAAAGCAACATGCAATTGGCTGTAAGCACAGACAGAGGTCAGATAAATTGAGTTACTGTCTTGTATGTTTTAGACTGCTCTGTGGAACAGGAATAGGATTGTAGTATCTTCATAACTGTTCCGGGTGTTGTAACTACATCAGTGTGAAGACATTCATCTCTGAGGACATTCCTTGGCAACCTGACAAAGTCACTTCTTGTGTGTTTGAAATACACTTAGGTGCTTCTGCCTGCCTTATTACTGTCAGAAAATGTTCAATGATCCACTGCAACACAAAAGGATCACAGCCTGGGAAAAACAGTGCTCACGCTTAGTTAAAATTAAAGGGAAGAAGAAATCTTCATTTGTACACTGCATAATCCTCTGAAGTGCTTTCATAATTAATTTTGGAATGTACAATGCCATAGCCATTATACAGCAACACCACTTGTGAGCATAACAAGAGCCAATGCTCAAAGTCTAGAGCATTGTAAATACTGTGAAATTTAATCATGGGGAAGGGAGAATCAAAGCCAAGTGATTGTGAACCTTAGCTGGATTAACTTTTGAAATAAAAAGACAATAGTGTGTAATGCTTGGGGAAGCTGGGAAATGTCAAATCTCCACCCTGACAGCAGAGTTCAGAATCCTTTTTATTGACTTGGAAAAAAGTAGCTTTGCCTCAATGGGACTCAATAAAGCATAATTAGCTCTATCTTTTCATATGGTAATTTAAATTCTGAGGAAGAAAAAGATCCTGTTTTACCTTTCTGGTGTTTACCAGGGAAATAGGGGATTGAGTCTAAAGCCAAAATAGAGGACCTTTGCTGGACAAGTGGATCATTCCACCAGACAGAAGAACCAGTAAGGTCAAGTGAGCCCAAACCCTGTGAATCTCAGAATTGAGAATAACAGGAAATAAAGCCAACTCCCTGCCTAACTCTACTTGCTCTGGAACACATAACCACAACCCCCCACTGAGAGGACCACAACAATCAGTCACACAGCCTAAAACACCGTAGTCCTTCCCCATGCAAATAGAGCATTCCTTCTAGCACCTCAAAATGAGCCAATGGAGAAGCATCTACCATTGGATCCACCATATTCCTCAAAGTTTATAAACTCCTTATTCATGAAATAAAGTAAACAGGTTATTTCATCCAGAATCCTCTGAGAGTGACGTTTTATTGAGCTGTATATGTTGGTGAAGAGTCTCACTTGGAAGCATTTTTTGCTGGACTTGACCCCTGGCTACAAGGTTCATGCACTGCTGCCCGTGCCACTGGCATTGGAGCTGTCACTGCCATGTCAGCCTACTGCCACCTGCTACCTTCCACTGGCATTGACACTGCTAAGGTAGGGGAGGAGACCTGGGACCCTGGCTACCTGCCCTGATAGATAAATTAAACCTCACTTCCATTCTGAGAGCTGTAACACTTGGCTATTTTGGCCAGACCAGAGACCCACAGAAACTACACATCCCGGTTCCGCAGGGGAGGAGATAGTAAACATTTGTTGTTTTGATTTGCACCAGTCAGAATGGCTAGATCAAAAACTCAGGTGATAGTAGATACTGGCAAGGATGTGGAGAAAGATGAACACTCCTCCATATTGGTGGTGCAACACTCTGACAATCAGTCTGGCAGTTCCTCAGAAAATTGGACATATCATTACCTGAGGAACCAGCTATATCAAACCTGGGCATTATAACCCAGAAAATATTCCAACATAGAACAAGGACACATGTTTCACTATGTTCAGAGCAGCTTATTTATAATAGCCAGAAGCTGGAAAGAACCCAGATGTCCTTCAACAGAGGAATGGATACAGAAAATGTGGTATATTTACAAAATGGAGTACTACTTATCTATTTAAAACAATGACTTCATGAAATTCTTAGGCAAATTGATAGAACTAAAAATATCATCCTGAGTGAGGTAACCCAATCACAAAAGAACACACATGGTATGCACTCACTGATATTTGGATATTAGCCCAGAAGCTCACTATACCCAAGATACACCTCACAGACCACATGAAGCTTAAGAATAAGGAAGACCAAAGTGTGGGTGCTTTGGTCCTTCTTAGAAGGAGTAACAAAATTCAAGGGAGCAAGTAAAGAGACAAACTGTGGAGCAAAGACCACACTGGAGACCATCTGGAGACTGCCCTACCTGGGGATCCATCTCATGTGCAGTCTCTAAATGCAGGCACTGTTGTGGATGCCAGGAAGTCCATGCTTATTGGAGCCTGTTATACTTGTCTCCTGAGAGGTTCTGCCAGAAACAGATGCTCGCAGCTAACCATTGAACTGATCATGAGGTCTCCAATGGAGGAGGTAGAGAAAAGTCTGAAAGAGCTGAAGGGGCTTGCGGCCCCACTGGAAGAGCGACAATACCAAACAGAGCTCCCAGGGTCTAAACTGCCAGCCTGGGAACATGCTTGGAGGGACCCATTGCTCCAGCTATATATGTAGTGAAAGATGGCCTTATCCGGCATTGGTGGGAGAAGTGGTCCTTGGTTCCTTGAAGATTGGATGACCCAGTATGGGGGAATTAAAGGGCAGGAAGGCAGGAGTGAGTAGCTTGATGGGTGAGGGCACACCCTCACAGAAGTAACATGAATGGGGATGGAATAAGGTGTTTCTAGGAGGATGGGGAAAGGGGATAACATCTGAAATGTAAATAAATAAAATATCCAATTAAAAAAAACAACAAACAACATTTTGCTTTTGTTGTTATTATTGTTTACTTTTCCATCTACTCATTTACCGTGGTTTTGAAGTTATTCTGTTGTGTAAATATGAGAGCTCAGAGAAAAATCCAGGCTTTATGGTCACATAATTTTTAACATAGTTGCCAAAGGTACCAAGAGCACACAATAAGGCAGTACTTTGATAAATGTTTAGCAGTGTTATAGCAACATTGAGATAAAAGAAGTCAAATACCACAGAATTCAGGAATTAAATAAAAAAAAAAATTCTGACTTTGGGTCTGTTTAATTTCAGTGTGTAATGTTTTCTTATTTGCAAGGTTTATATAGAAAAACTTATACACTAAAACATCCATTTAAGAGTTGAATATGCCAGGATTCAAAGACAACTAGAAGAAAAATGTACAAATAGAAAACCTCTGGGATATTTACCTGGCCAACATTTTCTTGCTCATGAATTCAGTAACACAGGTAACAAACCCAAATGTAAAAAGAGTGGTATTACTAGCAAAGTGAAATGTTTTTTTTTTAAAAAAAATATGAGAGCTAGAGAGAAAGATTTAGAGGTTAGGAGCATGGCTCTTCTTCCAGAGAATCTGAGTTCAATTGCTAGCACCTACATGCTACCTCACACCACCAGTACAAACAGTCCCGTGGGATCTGACACCTTCTTTAGGGCTCTGCATGCTCTGGGTGTTAGCATTCTGTTAAACTCCACCTCCACAGTTACCTAGCAACAGCTAGGTATACTCCTCCCCAAAGCTACCTGGGAACTGCCAGGTAGCCCTGCCCACTATTATAAGAGGGGCTGTCTGGCCCCTCCTCTCCCTCTTGCTCTCTTGCTCCTGTGACCCCACGCCTGCTGGTCATATCTAACCCTTTCCCCTTCCCCTCTCCCCCTCTGCGTGGTATTGGCCGGCCACCACCTTCACCTCTCTCTGCTCTCACCTCTGCCCTAAATAAACTTCTCCTCTTGGAACCCTCATGCCGCCGTTTTCCTTTTTTTAAAATAACAACACTGGGTATGTACATGGTACATAGACATCGATGTAAGCGAAACACTTAAACATGTATTTCAAATTTTTAATTAAAAATTAAAATTTAATGATGCAGAATGAAAATTTCACCTGTAGACAAACAAGAGAACATATTAGTACAGCATGTACTTAACAAATGCTTAACAACCAATATGTGAAATGAATTAGACATATCAGTAGTAAGAAAATAAACTTATTTTAAAATGAGCAATGGAAACAGATATGCTTAAGAATGGGCCAAAAAGCATTACAAAAACGAGAATTAAAACTATCATGTGGTGTTATTTCAGACTTGTCAGAATAAGTAAACATTATCTAGAAGACAAAAGGTGCACGTCATCAAGGATGCAGACAGTAAAAATAAATTTTAACAAAGCCAATTATGGATCACAACATAGATTCCCAACAAATAAAGAATTGAAACTGGTGCAATGTACATATCAATTCATCATTATTTAGAAGCCTGGCAACTATTTTTCGCCTTACATTGGTAATAATTTTATTTTTATTAATTGTTTAATTTTCTGTGCAGAATTTTACGTTGCATAAGGTCTCACTTGTTCACTGTTGCTTTGGTTCTTTGAGTATTTGTTGTCATATCCAAAACATCATTAGGTATGAAGATGGGTATCAGAGTGATTTTCCATGTGGGCTATCAGTAGTTTAAGGTATTAAATGTAACTATTTGATACATTTTGAGATATTTGTTGCTGTTGTTTATTATATCCTCAGCATCATTTAGTGATAAAACTATCTTTTCCCATTATGTGACTTCAGTGTTGTGGATAAAATAAAATAAAAACAAACAAACAAAAGACATAGCTTTCACGTTAAAGAAAATAAATTTTTTTTCTAGAGCTAAATTTGACTCACCATGGTCTTAGAACATATTTATGGTACCCTTAATTCCATGTTCCAATGTTGAAGCATTCGTTTTGAAGGTTACTAGTAATAGGTAGTGTTCTTGTAATGATATTTAAATTTGTCTAGCTGTTCTTTATTCTTTCCCATGTGTTGACTGTATATTAGAAGAAGCTGTTAATTCTTCTACAGTGTGTGGAATGCTCTTGAAAAGAAACCAAATACACTCATAGAATTATGGAAGTGAGGTGCATTATGACACCACACCAAGGTTACTACCTCAGAGTTCCAGTTTCTATCACTCTGATTCTGAAATGTCAGTGAGTCTTCTCACCTCACAGTGACCACTGTACAGTTATTGGCATCTAAGCTGTTACAAGTTTGAAGAGCTTGTATGAGTATTATGAATCCTCAGCTATTCGTGCAGATACAGTGGATAACATTTCAGACAAACAGTATTAGACACCAGAATGAACACTGTAGATGTTCACTATCTTAGTGGTCAGCTACAGGCATGTCCATAGCTTCAAAGGCCAGTTGCATTCTTATACATGATGGTAGAAGGAGATCTTAAAAAGGTAATTTACAGGGATGTCTGTATTGGGTAGGAATCTTACCTGTACATAAATTGCAAGGGCCTAATGAAAGTTAGTGATGGATATAGGCTGCTTTTTATATGCATGGGCTATTGATGATGGGCATGTATTAATGAGGAGTTGCAGGGATCAGCTGTGGATCCATGCACACAGGTTCTAACAGAAGCAATCGTGGGAAGAAGGATCAGCTATTTGTACACAATCAGCTATAGAGCCAGAACAGGCAGCATTTAGTAGTCAAGCTGTCAGTGCCAGACTTGGCCATAGGTACACATTGCTATACGGTAATTTTCTTTGGGGTTCTTTGGAGAGGTTTGTACCTATATATTTTCTCTTTCCTGTGGTAATGGCTTTGAGAGTGAGAAGTGGTGGCTTAAGCACATAAAGAATGTGCAGTTAGACTGTGGACCAATGTTACTAAGCAGCAGCAGCAGCTCAGGTTTGTTTTGGAAGAGGAAGGCTAGCTACCTCAGAATTGTATATCAATTCGCAGAACCTGCCAAGACTGCTAAGCTAAATTTACAGTCTGGAATAATTGCAGCAGCCTCTTTGTGTGGCTGTAGTTTACAGAACACGCTCAGGTTTCTCTGAAGCAGGAGGGAAAAGCATAGTGAGACAGTGAATACAGTATGTCAAGATTGCAGGACCAAGTACTGTTACAAAAATGAGCTTTGCTGCAGCAGTCTTGTAACTATGGTGGCTCAAGAACAGGAACTCATGCTAAAGCCAGGTTTTTAAAGACTGCCAGAGGAAAATATATGGCAGTAAGGAAACTGTGTGAGGATCTGAATCAGTTTTCTTGGCAATTGGACTTATCAGTGGTAGAAGCAGCAAAGGTTCTCTATGGAAAAAAATCACAATCTGAAAGATGCTCAGAAACTCGGGCTTGAGATTGCAGATCTTACATGAGGGTTGTTGATCTCTTCAGCAGTCAAGACTGCTTAAGTTCTGTACTGAGAAGATCACATGAGCCATGCTTATTCCTGCCATAAAGTTAATGATAGCCAGCAGTTTTCTTTATTTTTATTAGTCTCCATATTTTCTATGTATTTCTCTCAGCATCTGAGTGTGTACAAATGGAGCCAATTGTTTAGGCAGTATATGCCAGTCTTCGTATTGTGCAAAGAGGACATGAAATCTACAGGAATGTCTTGTCTTTCTGTGTGGAGCAGAGCTGGCTTTAAAGAAAGGTCATTCACAATATGTGTCGGTAAAAATAAAGAATAAAATACATACATATATAGCATAACATAGAATACCAGAAAATTTGCCTTTCCTCAAACATGAATCAGTCATGAAGTTTTTATAGTTCCTGTAATTTCTTGAATGTTTATGTCCCCTAAAATATATATGCTAAAATGTTAATCTCTGGTTAGACAGTATTTGAGGGTGAGATGTTAGGAAGCTAATGAACAATAATTGTACAACTCTTGTGGATTAGATCCCTATACTTGTGAAAGGGTATCCAGAGACCTTTGTTAATCTTACCATGTAAGGACATAGTAAGGCTATAATTAGAAAATAGCCTTCTGCAGGGAAGACAGCCTGCACCAGAATTTGAACATGTTTGCATATTTATATGAGATGGGAAGTCTCCAGTACCCTGAGAAATATATATATATAATATATATATTTACTATTTATAAGACATGTGGCTTATGATAGCTGGAAAGTAGTTCAAGTTAAGACAGTCATAGTGTGCATTATTCTAAAATATCATTAGAGCAGGTACACATGCCTCAACCCAAAAAATGTTCTATTCACTGTATTTGTGTCAATCAGAGTACTCTATATATTTTCTTATTTTTTCATATTGTTTATATTCTTTTTTTTTTCCATCTTGAAGAACTCTGAAACATCCTTACTAGGTCAATATTATATATGAGGCACTTTTATTTTATTTAAGTTTTAGAAAATTTACTTTATTTTTATTTTATATACATCAATGTCTTGCCTGCATTTATGGATTAAAAGCACTTATTGTGTGCTTATTGTTTGAGGAGGACAGATGAAGATATTTGATCCCATCAAATTGTAGTTAAAGAAGCTTGTGAGCTTCCAGGAGCATGCTTGGACTCTAATTCTGGAGCTCTGGAAGATTAGATAATATTATCTGATAAGCCATCCCTCTATTCTTATAAATTGTTCTGTAATCTAGAATAAAAGAGTATAACTGTGGTAATTTCTCAATAAATATCTAATACATTAAGCTTCCAATTTGTTTTAGTAATAAATTTAATGAAGCAAATATTAGTTCATATTACCAAGAATTATGTACATTTGAATAAAAGCTTTTAAATATGAAATGCTTTTTATGCTAACAACAAGATGTATGGAAGCTTCCTGTTAAGCAGAAAAGAATAATGTATACATGATATATGAAAGTTTAAGAGAAAAGAAACCAATATGGCATCTTAAAATATCATCAAATTGCATAGCAATTTAAAAAGCATAATAAAAGAAAGTAAGTTAAAAACTGAAGTATTTAGCAAAATACAAATAGAAACAGGAAATCACTGTATATCATAATTATTTTAAGCATAAATGGATCAAGTGTTCAAATCAAAAGTTAGAATGACTAAATTATTATTGTAAAGTTTTACAAACACAGAAAAACTGTTGAATGTCAGAGAATTTACATATTTTAAGTGATATAAGCTAGGCATATTAAAGCAAATAATACTTACTTGTCAAAGTAAAAAGAAAGAAAAGAAAAAAAAAACTTAATAAGCCTGTAAGTAGAATAGTAGTTAACAGAATGTTGGTGGGTGGGAATAATGTGAAGATCAACTCTGAACCATCATTAAGTTTGGAGAATTCAATGCATAAAATTATGATTAAGTTCATGAAACTGGGTTTTAGATCTAAAATTTGTTAAAAACAATATTTAAACATCTTCCCTACAAATATGTGAGGTCTGATGTATAATTGATTAATAAATTACTCTTATTGCCCTAATTATTTATGAATATTAATCCAGCAACATGACTGTCACCCTGAGTGCACACCTTTAATCCCAAACAGTGACTTCTAATTGAGAGGCTGACAAAGTGGTGAATCAGAGAAAGGTTCGACATAATGAATTAGAGAAAGAATATACCCAACTCTTACAAGAAGAGAAAGGAAAGAGCAGCTACTTAAGAACAGTACAAGGAGAGAGGTGGAGTTGAGTTCAGTTGAGTGCAGTGCAGTTCACTTGAGTGCAGTTGAGTTCAGCTGAGTTTGTACAGTCCATTCAGTTCCATTCAGTTTGTAGATTCAGAGGCAGTTTTTCCAGGTAGAGCAATTGAGTTGGAAGCCAAGGAGAAGCCAATTAGAATCAGTTAACTTGGAGATGAGTTTAAGCAAGGACAGCTGAAATAAACCAGCCAGCCAGAGTTCATGAAGAGCTTGAAAGGGGAATTTATAAAGCAGTAGGCCTTAGTGACTGAAACATTCTCTGCTTAGTTTAGCAGATGGAGGCTGGAAGCTGAAGCCTTAGGGATCTGGGCTTATAGAAGACTAGATTGTACAGAGACTTGAATCTTCCAGGCCTCGGCCTAGGGATAGTTAGATAAAAATTCTGTGGGCTCAACACAAACAGCTCCAGTCATTTATTTATAAAGGCAGAGTATGACTCTCATATCATCTATTCATTATCATACCTTCCTTGAGAAATAAACCAACATTTCATAATATACATATATATGTTATATATATTAAACTACATATATTGTGTAAATATATGTTTATATTACTGTAAATGCAAACAGTCACAATTTTTGTTGGCAACATATATTGCTAATTCAGGGCATAATAAATTATTACAATCAAATTAAGTCTTTGACACTTCTGAATTGTCTTAATAAAATCAAACTTATAAATTTGCAGTGACAACAGATACTATGACCCACTATGAGACAAAATACTCATTCAAGAATTAATATTTATTATAAAAATCTCAATATATACAATAGAAAATTCTCATTACTTCTTCATTTTATAGCCCAAGCTTCTCAGTTTTTAAAAATGGACAACAATAATGCCTTCAGATGTATTAGAACAACCTTATTGCTGTGGATCTCACCACTAAGACTCTATTACAAGGCCAGACAGTGGGTAAAATATTGGCATTGTACATAGGAAGACATGAATTTGATGCTTATAAATAAATCACATAATGTCACACACTCATAATTCCACTACTGTGCTGGCAGACATCATGATGTCAAAATATCATGATAATGAAGGTCTGTGGCAGAAGAAAAAAGACAGCATATTCAACAAATGGTGCTGGATTAAGTGGTAGTCAGGATGTAGAGGAATGCAAATTCAGCCCTTCTTATCTCCTTGCACAATTATTAAAATTCATCTTTGAGGCTTAAAGCAACTAACTAATCCATGGGATGGTTTTAGTTTCTTTGTCAAAATCAAGTAACCATAGATGTGTGGGTTCATTAATTCTTCAGTGTTTTGCTATTTGCTAAGTTCAAGTAAAGAGCAATTAACTCCTTTATTGCTTATCTAGCTGATAAGCCTGTGAGATTAATAAATTGAGCAAAAATACTATTTCAGAGACTGTAGTAATGACTTTACAACCTTTATAAATTATGGAGCACAACAAAATGCTTCTGTTTTCACTTAACCAGGATGTCACTGCTAAAGAAAGGAACCAAGACTTGGCACAATGAGCCAAAATTCATATGGCTTTGTTATCATTGGATTTCTTGAGCAACCAATTGTCCTTCTTAACATTTATTATAAACTATTGAGTTATATTCTAATATTTGTTCCATTAAAATATTTTACAGATGTCTCAAATATTAAAAATGTATCTTACAAGTCTTCCAAGTCTCTCATTATTAGAGTCTTCAATTTCCTAGCCGTTTTTCCCTTTGAAGTTCCAGCCATTACAGAGAGTAACTGAGCCACAAATTTGATGGCTTCAAATGCACAAAGGTGGACTGTTACAAATTCTATTCCATAAAATTTCCATACACTGATAGGTGCTAAGTTGATTTCTTCAAATAATTTTCAAGCTTTAGTGTAACTGTGACTATCAATATAATTCTCTATTTTATCCTAGGCATTAATCTCTCTTAATTAAAGTACTGTTTGTTGTCTAACAAAATTCTTTAATCTAATTGAATGAGATTTTATTGTCATAACTTTCATTATTTAAAGTAAGGTATGTCTCATATCACTGTGTTTAAACATTGCATAAGAGATAATATATATATATATATGGAGTACTTACATGATTAAATATCTATCAAGTTTCCAAGTATGTCTACACCTCAGTTTGTATTGAATATTCGGGTCACTAATTTTAGTCTGGATGCATCTATTTCAGACTATTGAAAAAATCATTTCTGACAAATCTGATCAATATGCCATTGAGTTTGGTTTGTTCTAATCCTGATAACACATAGCTGTCACCAACTTATCTTTGCCAAACAAACCAGCAAAACCTCAAGCAAAGTGGCCTTAGTGAAAAGTAGTTGGAAAAGTCTATCTATAGATTGAGTAATGATTAAGCTCCAAAGATACATGTTCTATATGGAAAAATAAAGTCAACACACACACACATACACACACACTAAAACAAACAAAAACTCTCTCATATTTTAACAACATGAGTGCAGTCAGGAAGTATGATTACTTAAAACAAATTCTATTTATCAAGAAACTGTCTTGGTATACCAAACACTGACAGGTTCAGGCATGTATAATTGAAGTTTTAATTGTTCAACGTAGGCTATGAGATGAATGTCAACATCACTTTTGATAAATGTCCATGTTGAAGTTGAGTTTCAACACTTCTTTTAAAGTACAGATTCCTTGGCTTCTACATAATACTAGAGTGTCAAAAAATGTTCCACATTAAATTAAGTAGGTATCCATTGGTGTACTTAAGTCTCACATTGCATGCAATGTTATCCTTGCTCAAGACCCCTCTGTTAAAAGTAACCTCTCAATCCTTATACTAGGAAATCAAACTTTAGCCCCTGAAATAACAATGTACATCTCAGCTAAGGTACAACATAATGAATAATTAGTTTTATTGGACAATATTTCACGGCATTGCATAAAGATCTACAAATACATCAGTTAAGTGAAATAAAATATCTGAAAATAGAAACACATAAATTGATTCAAATGCTCTTCCATTAGAAAAAACTCCCTGGAACAAATGTCTCAAATGCTAAGTTCTACCACACATGTTAAAAATTTAGTTTTTATGTGCTTTGTTACTTAGACTTATCATCCGCTTAGCCTATGATTGAGCATACTGTTTGACCTCTAACAAATATAAAACTTGTCAGAACTTTATCAAAAAGAAAGAAAGAAAGAAAGAAAGTAAGTAAGAAAGAAAGAAAGAAAGAAAGAAAGAAAAAAGAAAGAAAGAAAGAAAGAAAAAGAATTAGTAGAATTTCCCCAGGTAATTACATTCTAAACATTAGGAAACACTATTGTATTTCCCCAGAAAGTATTTGTTTCAGAAAAACAAATATTATAATTATCTGAAAAGAAGATCATTCAATACCCATTACCTCCTCTTAAGTATATGTCCCACATCTATATTGTCTACCTGTACATGTCCACTATATATCCATATACCTCTCAGTATCTCTTCATAGTTGTCCACCTGATATCCAACTTTTCATAAAACAATTTCCCACCCTGTATATCAGACTACAACTCCAACAGTCATAGTTGCTGCTTGCAAGTCATATTATTTGCTTGTAAGTACCAACAATTATACATATGTTTTTCTCAAATATTTTTAAATTTTTAGTCTTAATTAATTTGTAAGGAATGATCACATCAACGAAAGACTAAAACACAGTAAGGAGAAGAGCAATATCTAAAACTCTGGATCCTTTAATAGAAACATGTAATACAATCATCTGGTCTCCAAAGGTCTCAGATAGCCTCAACCCTGGAGCTGCCCTGCATGGATCCCACATAGTTTCTCTTTTGGGCCAGATCTATCCAATGTATTCCACTATCCTCAGTGAAGTCTTATGGTGCTGGTATCTCCTACATACCTAGGTCTCCACTGTAACTGGGGTGTCACATTCACAGTACCATGCCATAAATGGAGTTTCAGGCAGTTATGAGCTACAAAATGTGGGTGCAGGGAACCAAACTCCTGTCTTTTAGAAGACCAGTAAGTGCTCTTGATGCTGAGCTGTTTCATCAGGCCAACTTTCATAAAAGCTTCAATTGTATGATTCAATATGTGTCAGTTATAACTTGAAATTCTTATTTTAACAAAAGTGTGCATTCTGTTACTCTTTCTATATTGACTTAAAGAAGAAGAAAGATGGGTTTACATTTGCAGAAACTGTGTAAATGTTTGCTTTGGAGAATAGGGTTTAGAAATAACTAAATGAAAAGTAAGGAACAAATTTTCTACTATGGTAGAAAATTTATTTCATCTTACGTCTTATGTGAATATGTCTGTGTAGGGATATGTTTGTGTGAATGTGGGTGCCTGCAGAGACCAGAGGAGGGCATTTGGGTCACTTGAAGTTGAAGTTACAGATTTACAGATAGCTGTGTCCTACAAGAGCATCAACTGCTCTTAACTTCAAAGCCATTTCTCCAGCTGCAAGACTCAACCATTTGTGCATATAAAATCCACGAAGGAAGCATATCCAAAATTCAGTTAAAATATTTCCTGAAAAATAATAAAAATATTCCTCTTCCCATGGGGCCACAAACTCCTTCAGCTCCTTCAGTTTTTTTCTCTAACTTCTCCATTGGGAAAGCAACAATACCAAGTAATCAGAGCTCCCAGGGTCTAAACCACCAGGGTGGGAACACATAGGGAGGGAACCATGGTTCCAGCTGTATTTGTAGGGAAGGATGGCCTTGTAGGGCAAAGGTGGGAGAGGAAGTCCTTGGTTCTGTGAAGGCTGTGGTGGGGGAATTTGTGGGCGGGGGTTCGGGTGGGAGTTGGTGGGTGGGTGGGAGCACATCATCATAGAAGCAGGAAGAGGGGGGATGGGATAGGAGGTTCCTGGATGGGGAGGGATGGGGAAAGGGAATAACATCTGAAATGTAAATAAAATATCCAATAAAAAAATTTAAAAAGAAAATAAAAATGTATATTTTCTCAAGTCTCTGAATTTAGTTGACATTAAAATTTCTTAATCATTATCCCCAAATTAATACAAAACTATTTTAATCTGAATAACAATATGTTGTGGATAGCCTCAGCCTTGTATTTTGATCCTAGTTCCCAGTGGATAGCCCCAGCCTTGTATTTTCATCCTAGTTTCACTTTCCTGGTAGGAGCTGCAGAGCATGATTGAATCTGTACACAGGTGACATCTTGTGAACCTTCTGTCCAATTAAAACTTGTAAAATAAAGGCTAGAGCCAGTGATTAGGCAGTAGAAGGGGAGGTGGAGAAAAAGGCTTAGGGGAGGAGAGAGTGAGAGGAATTTGATACGGGACTCCATGAGGAGAGCAACAATACCAGCCATCCAGAGCCCCCAGGGTCTAAACCACCAGCCTGGGAGCGCTTAGGGAGGGACCCATGGCTCCAGCTATATATACAAGGGAGCTATATATAAGTGGGAGAAGAGATTCTTGGTCCCATGAAGGCTGGACATCGTGGGGGGTGGTATTCGAGGGTGGGGAGGTGAGGTTCTGGGGAGGGTGGGTGTGGGTACACCAACATAGAGGCAGGAGGAAGGAGGAAGGGATAGGGAGTTCCTGGGAGGAAGGAGGGAAAAGGGGTAAGGGGAAAACACCTGAAATGTAAATAAAAGTTCCAATAATAAAAAAAAAAAGAGGCAGTAGACGGAGCAGAGAAGCAGAAGCAGAGGCAGAGGCAGAGGTAGAAGCAGAGGGAAGTCAACCAAAGACAGAGGAGCCAGAGGTGGAAGACAAGCATGCGGCCTGAATAAACTGCAAGTTATAAGGGATCTCATAGCTGGGGAATAGAGTAGTGTAATGGTAAATCTGCCCAATCTAGGTGTGCAATTTATACCATAATTATTGAGTTGTATTTTCCTTGACTGGTCTTAACTGGGTCGGAGATTTACTACAACAACAATATCTTTATTAAATGCATTGATTTTATAAAGAAAAATCTTTCAAAAATTGGGCTTTTCAGATATAGGGTTATTCCCAACAGAAAGGCGTATATGTCACCCCAATTAATTGGGGGAGCTCAGGCAAGATGATCTTAATTTCAAGACGTACCTGAAATACTAAGAGTGTTTTAAGGCCTGTCTGGGCACCTTAGTGAAATCCTAGTTATTGAATACAAAGCCCTGAAATTATGCAGATAAGAGTAACATGGAATGGACTGAATCAGTTGTATTTAACTATGCATGTGTGTATTTGTGTGTGTGTGAGAGAGAGAGAATGTCTGTGTGTGCATCATAAACTTGAGAGGTAGCAAAGGAGAGTCATGGACAGTGACCATGCAAGAAATTATCGAGAGGAAAGAGAAGGGGGAAATGACATGTTTACATTTTTGTTTTAAAACATAAATCAACATTATAACATAAGAAAATGTAAAAATTTACATTAAAATAATATAAAAAATAAAAATCCAGGCTAAGGTATCTTTAATGATGAATTCTAGGAAACATTCTGAAAATAAATATAGACAATTAGCTAACCATGGAAGGGCATGAATGTAGTCCTAGCTAAAGAAGAGGACAAGAAGAGAAGCTAATTTAAGCTCATGAGTTTAATACTATACTAGACTATAAAATAAGACCATTTCTTACATGCAGAAAAGAAGTCATAGAATTGCTACACAAAATAAAAATAAGACCACTTATTAAGGAGGGAATGTGTGACAGCATATACAAATGTAGTAAAAGCATTTGGCAAAATTACCATATGACATTAAATAAGTATCCACAAATGCATAAAGTGGACAACTTAAATAACATGAAATTGGATCTACATGATTAAAATAAAATAATCTCTATCAAAGGAAGTCAAAGACATGAATATTTTAAATATTGAAATCTATCAAACATTTCAAGGGAATGCACTATCAAAACTATCTATATTTTTCCTTATTTGCTAGGAGAAGAAACAGTTCTTCTATCACATTGACACTAACCTGTGATAGGTGCACACAAAAAGTAAGGTTATAGTCCAGAGTATGTGATAAAGGAGAAAACAAAATTTTCAAAGAAACCAAAAAAATTCCCCCAAGAAAAACTGAAAAAAAAATATTCCAAATGATAAAGTGAGATCATGCCAGGAACCTGAGGCTGTGTCAAGATACACTTAATACACAAATCGTTAAATGTAAAGTGAATCATCAGGAGAAAGAAAGATTAATATCATCATCATGATAAACCCAGAAAAGTATTGATGGAATTTAAAATCATACTATAATAGAAATATTCAGGAAATTAGTTATCAAAAAATAAAATAGTACAAATACATTAAGTAACC
Source organism: Mastomys natalensis (assembly GCA_021653895.1). Classification (NCBI taxonomy): domain Eukaryota; kingdom Metazoa; phylum Chordata; class Mammalia; order Rodentia; family Muridae; genus Mastomys; species Mastomys natalensis. The sequence continues at coordinate 11,427 of JAJTUV010003814.1, read as the reverse complement.
CAATAGCTAACATTACTTTGAATGGGCAAAATAAGAAACTTTTCTAAGATATGAAAGAAGACATAGAAATCTATTTTATTCATTGATTTTGTTCTACTAAAATACTTGACAAATGCAACTTACGAACTCCCAGTTTGAGGGAAGAATCCACCAACACTGCAGGGAAGGCATGGCAGCTGGAGCTTGAGGAAGCTGATCACATGAGTTTCTCAGTTTGCTTTCTCAATTTCATTCAGTCTATGACCTCAGCCCATGAACTTGTGCCACCATAGTAACTATTGGTTTGTCTATCTGAATTAACGTAAGTCTTGTAAATTTCTCACAACTATATACTCAGAGGTTCATTTCTGTGGTGATTAGAGTTCTATCAGGTTGACTATCTGTCGCTACCCTCGTCCGACCAGTGGAATAAGGCAATGGCAACTGTGTTCTTCTTCAAGCAGTTTATTCAGGCTTCCTTGTACAGCAAGCTTGCTCCTTCTTCCTTTCCTCCTTTATTCTCCTCCTCCTCTCTACCACCCCAGCAGCCCCTTATATGCATTGCCTTAATCCTATCAGCAGCTGCCACGCTGTCACTGTTCATTGGCTGCTCCATATGATGCGAGATGGGCTGATCGGGTAACCACACCTCAAAGCGTAAGCCTTCCAAATATGGAGTTGTTTTTCTCTTTAGCAGTGCCTACTCATGCTTGCTGGCTACATTCCAAGTGCCATCTTTTAATGGCGGGGAGAACTGCTTCCTACAACTATCCAAATTAACCATAACCCTTCCTCTCTTTTCCCTATAGGCTCATAATCGTCTCAGCCTGGTTTCAAAAGTCTATAGACTTTAAATTTTTCAGCACTATTTGAAAGTATAAATGCAAAGTCTCTGCAGATATTCATGCAGTCTTTCAACTGTAAACCTAAGTAATATAAAAAAGTAATCAAGTTATATATTTCCAACATATAGTGATATGATGTATTTACATTGATTTATATGGAGTAAACATTCCTACTCCAAATGGAAAGAAAGAGAGCATGGCAATGAATGACTATACTAAAGTAAGACAGAAACGCAGCAGGGAGAATAGCATAATCTAAAACTCTGTGTCCTACAAAGGAATTTGTAGTAGAGGAGACTGGGGTGATATGGCTCTCCAAAGGGTTTAGGTAGCCTCAAACATAGAACTTTACTGCATCTATTTCCCACAATCTCTCTTTTGGGCCAGGTCTATCCCATGTATGCAATGTTCCACACTTTAGTCCAATGGTTCTGTGATTGCCAAAATACTGGGGTCTTCATTATAAATTGAGTTTCACCTTTACAGTGTCATGGAACAATTTCTCAAAGGCTCCTGGTAGGGATTCAAACTCTGCCACACATAGGCTTGGCTCAGTTGTTCTTCATGGGGCAAGCCTCCTTTACTTGGTGTATCCTATATCTTTTATACCTGTAATTTCATAATGATGAAATTTCCAAGTTTTGTTGCTGGCTCAAGATGGAACCTGCAATCCTTGAACCACAGTTGTATCAGCTTCTGTGTATAGACCCACTGTGTAGTGGGGAAATACTTCTTCCTTTTAAGTATCAGGGGTTTGTTTCAGCTACATATTCAGTTTAGACTCTCTCCCTTTCAAGTAAGTTTACACTTCCAAAAGATGGAGCCTTAAGTGTATAGGGTAGCCTCTGCGAATACCCTTGCTGCTATCACAGTGCAGTGTCTCTATTTGGTGTGTTCTAATATCTTTAACAATTGGAGAAGCTTTGTTATCTATTATGTTTGTCCAAGATTTAACACATGCTCACACACATTTCCTCACCAAACTTCACATTATCCTTCTTTTTCTCTTCTCTCTTCTGCTCTTTTCCTCTCTCACTGTGTAAGAGCAGTGAGAAATAGCTAAGAGCAGCTGGAATGTTTCTCTGCCTTAAAAGTCCTTGTATTAAGCAAACTAGCCCCTTACTCCTGTGCTCATCCTCACTCACATTCTCAGGAAATGGGCAGAATCCAGCCATATTATTATCAACTATATAACTTATTTAATTTTATTTTCCTAAAATATACCACAATGGTGTCTAACATAATTTCTGACAGTGCTCTTCCCTGGTGAAGTGTCATAAGGTCCAGTCTCTTCTTTTCTCTTAGCATTCTATTATGTTAAGTCTCCAACTTTCTATCTCATATAAGCTTAATTTCCTGATATTTCCCCTATTTCAGTTCTATTAAAGGGAATTCTTAAAAATGTATATTTTAAAAGTATAGTGCATTTAGTTCATTGTAATATTGTAAAGGAGCATTTCAAACACATAGTCATTCTGTTTTTGAAGCTGTATTCATATCTAAGGTGATTTAGGAAATTATGTAAAGACTGAAGGTGTTAATACAGTTTAAAAACTTAAGGAAGACAAAGATGTTAAGACAAAGCCATAATAAAGTTAATTCACATAATACATAGTAGAAAATGATTTTAAGTGTGTTTATTACTAAACTCAGTTGTGTGAAATTTATTCAATAATTTCAATAATCAATGTGGGTCACTCATTTAACATTCATATTCATTATCAGCTATTTCTAGGGATGAACACAAGGAATGAGGAGTAATGCCTTGGGGAATTGAGGTATGAGGTGTATTTTCATACTGTTTTCTCTAGGAAACAAAAAATGGGTTATAAATTCTGAAATTATAATTTGCTCTTATGGCTATGCATTTTGCTATAGCTCTTTTTGAGAGAAACGGAGAGAGAAAGGGGGCAGAAGCCTTAAAGTCCCTGTGAGCTTACTCTATTCTGCAGAAAACAGTGTACTATTTCATAATTATGTATAAATACTTCTTTAGAATATGGCACATTTTTTCTCTTCAGAAAATAATTCATCAAATTTTATGCATGTACAAACTCATCTGTTACTGTGATATGTACTTGATAAAAGTGTAGGTCATTGCCACTCCTTTATTTCACAAGCTGCCAACAAAATTTATAAGCATGAAGCTGGCATTCAAAATAGATTAGGGTTTATATTGGTTCTAATCTCCTGCTACTTTTAATGGCTGGTGTTACATCTCCCATTTAAAATTGCTTCTGGTTAAAAATTATGCAGGCTCACACTCTTTAAGGATGTGGAGCTTAAAGCCATAATGGCTATTTCAAATTGGTACTATTCATTACCATTTCCTTATATTTACAGTAGCGAATTGTTTGACATATAACAAAGACAGATAAGACTATCTGATTAAAACCATGAAGACAATGTTGTAGAACTTCCAAATTGAAGTTTATAGGCCAATATTGATCTGATTTTCCCCTTTCTTGGTCTTTAAGACTTAGCTGATACTAAAGATCAAAAGAATATTTTCCATGAGCTTTGAAATGTAACTAAACTAGAAATAGAAGTTGTTAGACTATATGCATCATTGATGCCAAGCTCTGTGAGATCAATATAAATCCAGGAGATTGTTTTGTTAAAATATCATGTGAGAAATAACGTTATTACCCTAAACCAATTATATTGATTCTAAGGAAGTTATTTTCTAAGTTGATTCTCTACATATGAAAATAGCAAGACATCCTTGTGTTTAAACCTCAATAGTTAAAATACTCATTATAGACCATACTATTCATTGTGTTCATAAAGATTCCTTTTTATGGTCAAAATTTACTTTTGTTTGTTTGAAACTAAAATATATCTCATCCTATACATATTTTTCAAAAATCTTGGTTATTTAACTTAATTTTAGAAGATTATAGTTATAATATATATACTATTAGCAAGTTCAAAACAATGCACTTGTCCACTGTGTTAAAGTACCTGGGATAAACAATTAAAATAAAGGATTGAATATTTGGTCATAATTTCACAGGTGTTAGTTCATGGTTTCTTGGCACCATATTGTTTATCAGAACTTTGCAGTGTTTGTTTAGTATAGATTTTCTTCAACTCAAAACTAAAAAGAAACAGATAAGGGATTAGTAGAGACAGAGGTCAGAGAGAGGGAAATGGTAGAAAGGGAGAAAGAGGAAGATAAAAAGGACAATGTGCCTATCAAAGACCCATATTCGGTGACCTATATATAATAGTTATAAGCTAAAAATGTAATTTAGAATTCAAAGTGTGTTATATTTTAAAAAGATTAATGAATGCATGTTTTACAATATGATAGTATTAAAAATGATTCAGCACTATGCTTATTTACTATAATGTCTTACATGTGTTTGTTGTTTTTTTTAAATTTTTTCTTTTCTCAGACAATATATCCGGACCACAGTTTCCTCTCCCTATACTTTTGTTGTCATTTTAACATACATAGACCCATAACTCTATCTGTATTCAAAGGTAATTTTTTGATGTTTAAAATGATGTCTAGTTGTTAAAAACCAAAACAGTAAATACATAAGTCAAGAAGACTTTAATGATTGTCTTTGTATTGCTCTTGCTGTATAAAATGCCATGACCAAAACCAGCACAGGGATGGAAAGGTTTATTTTAGCTTGCCTTAAAGTCTCTTAAAAAATCCATAATTGAAAAAAGTCAAGACAGGAAATCAATGCAGATACATGGAGTAAGAAACTGCTGCAGAGGCCATGGAGGAGTGTTGCTTCCTGACTTGCTCCTTGAGGCTTTATCAGCCTCAAGCACCCAGGATCACCAATCCACTGCTTGTACCACTCACAGTGGGATGAGTACTCTCACATGTATCTCTAATTAAGAAAATTCCCCATAGGCTTGCCTATAGGAAAATCTAATGGGGGCAAAACTTTTAAAAATATTTCTGTAAAGTATCACTCATTTCCTCCTAGTATAATTTTTTTGAACTGCTCAATAAATACAGAACATAGGCCCTCTGTTAGGGACACAAACATACACACACACACACACACACACACACACAGCCAAACACATGCAAAAGAAAAGGCAGTATTTAGGCAGGGACATATTCATACAACAGAAATGCAGATGACAAAAGACATAAGAAGAGAGAAAGAGTATTCAAACCCGGGCTTGCCTTGGGTAAAATTACTCCAAGAGGGAGTGTTTTTATTTCTTTACCTTAACACAACACTGATCCATTTTGAATATTCTGGGGGTACTATTAGCAAGTTCAAACCAATGCACTTGTCCACTGTGTTAAAGTACCTGGGATAAACAAGTAAAATAACGGATTGAATATTTGGTCATAATTTCACAGGTGTTAGTTCATGGTTTCTTGGCACCATATGGTTTATCAGAACTTTGCAGTGTTTGTTTAGTATAGATTTTCTTCAACTCAAAACTAAAAAGAAACAGATAAGGGATTAGTAGAGACAGAGGTCAGAGAGAGGAAAATGGTAGAAAGGGAGAAAGAGGAAGATAAAAAGGACAATGTGCCTATCAAAGACCCATATTCGGTGACCTAATTTATGCAACTAGTTCCTACCTCTTGAAGTTTCCAAGATATCTCAAATAAGTGATATTATCTGAGGACAAAAATCACTAACACGTAAGCCTTTCTTTTCGGGAAATACTGAAAACTCAAACCATAACACTATGTTCCTAAACTAGTATCCAAGCGTCCCAAAGTCAAGTAGTTCCATCAATGTATATTAATCACAAGTTCTAAATGTCCTTTGAAGTTCAATAATGGATAAAATGGAAAGAAATTCTCAACCTCAGTACAAGAATGACTTACAGTTCAATTACATGGTATAATCCTCATTTCTACCTGAAACTATGTAGAACCACTGTCTACACTTCTATTAGCAACTCAGTCTTCTGAGAACCAACAGTATCATCTCTTAAGTTCAGTTTATAGTCTCTTTTGCTTTCTGTAATCCACTTCTCTACTTTGCTGTATTCTTAAAATGTACCTATTTTAAATGTTTAAAAACAATTAGATTCAGTATTATAAACAACTTATATCTCATTTCTCTGGAATATATTTATTGGTTAATATTATTGTAACTGTGACTACAATATATGACAACATGATAAAATTCTTAACAAAGTGGACTACATTTGATCCATGGTTTTAGAGAATTAACAGCATAGTTACTTGGCTTCTTTTTCCTGACCCCTAATGAGGCAAACCATCAAAGAAGTACAATTTGTATCAGAGACTGACTATCTCATGGTGGACAGAATATGAGCAAAATGAGGTGCTGGGAGAAGAATGCCAGAAGACTTCAATCTTTTCAATGATCAATATTTAAAGATCTGAATTTGATATCTCAGTGAAATGATTTGTGGTATATAAATTGACAATCATTATGCATTGGAGAATCTTTTCTTTCTAAAATGCTTATTTTCAACTACTTATTAGCATATCACTTGTTTCTTTGCATGTAAAATAGATAAAACAGAAATGAATAAACTACACTGAAAAATGAACATATAAGGACCAACATGTTAGAAGATGTAAGACTTTTCACTGCAATTATTTGTTTAAATAAATGAAATCTTATTAAATTTAAAATTTAAAATATATGATATAAAATATTTAAATAATACCAATTAACCTATCATATATTTTAATACATTGCAAGGAATCACAGAAAATATATGATGTTTTAAGTATCAACTCTTTGGTTACAAAAACTAACAACATGCTGAATCACAATTCAACAATAAGAACTGAAATCTTACCTCTATATATTCCTGCATTCTCTTAGCACAATGCAATTAAGTTAGAAATAAGAAAAAAATCCATATATATGTAAATAAGAAATACACTTCTTGGGAGTTTATGGGAGAACAAAAAAATATACCATAAATCAAAAAACATTTACAACTGAAAGTAAATAGAAATATGACCTAGAAATGGGCCTGATGCAATTTATATTGTGCTTAATACTACTAAAATGTTTTATATTAGAAGGGGAGCTGAATATCAATGTGCCTAAAAAGGAAAAACAAAACTATTAAGAGAGCAGTAAGAAAGATGAAATTAGAAATTAATGACATAGCTGAATAATATTGAAAGAAAAAATATTGCAAATATCTGCAAAATCAAACATCAATTGAGAAATTTTACCAGGATGGATGCAGAAAAGAAATAAAGAGTAAACACTAAACTCTTTGAAATGAAAATGAAAGAGGTGCTGCAGAAATAGAAAAGGATATATGATGAATAGATTGCTAACAAATCTGAAAGTATACAGAATGCACTCCCAAGAAAATCTCTCTTTCAAAATGATATTACTCCAATCCCAGAGGACCTGGCATCCTTTTCTGGCCTCTGTGGTCAAAGGATGCATGCAGTTTATGGATATGTAAGAGAACACTCAAAAGCATCAAAATAAAAAAATTAAAGTAAAAGATATTTTAAAAAAATATAAAGTTTGGACTCTTCAGTCCTACTTAGAGGGGGGAAAAATAATCACAGGAGGTAGAGGGAGGGAGGAACCTGGGAGAGAGAGGAGGGAGAGGGGAAAGTGGAGCAAGATTAGGTGTGAGAGGAGACAGAGAAGTACAGAGGGTCAGAAAATTGAGCAGAGGTATGTAGCAGTGTGGGATGGGGAACTGGGGATAGACACTAGAAAGTCCCAGATGCCAGGAAAGTAAGAGGCTCCCAGGACACAACAGGGATGACATTAGCTGAATTATCCAACAAAGGGGAGAGAGAACCTGTAGAGACCATATCCAGAGGTTAGGCAAGGCCCCCAGTTGAGGTATGGGGTTACCCACCCATCTCAAAAATATTAACCCAAAATTGCTGCTGTCTAAAGAAACTGCAGGGATAAAGAGTGGAAAAGAGACTGAAGGAAAGACCATCCAGAGATTGCCCCACCTAGAGATCCACCCTATATACAGTCACCAAATGCAGACACTATTGTGGATGCCAAGAAGCACTTCCTGACAGGAGCTTGGAACAGCTGTACCCTAAGAGGCTCCCCCAGAGCCTGACCAAAACAGATGTAGATGCTCACAGCCAACCAACAGACTGAGCATGGAGACCCCAACGGAATATTTAGGGGAAGGACTGAATGAGGTGAAGGGGATTGCAACCCCATAGGACAATATCAACCAACCAGACCCCCCTAGAGCTCCCAGGGACTAAACAACTAACCAAAGAGTACACATGGAGAAGCCTATAACTTCAGCTGCACATGTACCAGAGGATGGCCTTACCTGGTGTCAATGGAACGGAAGACCCTTGGTCCTGTGGAAGCTTGATGCCCCAGTATAGGAGAATGCTAGAGTGATGAGGCAGGACTGGATAGGGGAGCACCCTAATAGAAGCAGGAAGGAGGGGAAATGGGATAGGGGTGTTACAGAGGGATAAACCAGGAAGGGGGATAACATTTGAAATGTAAATAAATAAAATAACCAATTTAAAAAATATAGACAAGGCATCAGAAACAGTCTATTTAACATTCCATGTAATAAAATATTAGACATAGAACACTCGAATAGGAATGTTAAATAATAAGGAACAAACTGTTGACATTTTGAATGACTAGGATTCACATCCTGGCTTATGTAAGAGGATAGTATATTTATTATGGAAATAAAATAATAAAAAATGAAATTGGTTATAATGAGACAAAAATTAAATCACTGACAAAATTATATTAGGTAACATAAATGAAAATGATATATACTAAAACTTTCAAAAGCCATAAGATCTGAATATACAATGTACTTAAAATAATACAATTAATCAATGAATATCAAAATAAAGGTATCTTACTATAATGACGCTGAGAAAGAAATATAAATGTATTTAACAGTGAAAAATATAAAACAGTGAAACAGGTACACAAATATTTTGCAAAATAAGTATTTATTACTTTGAATTAATAGTATAAAAACCAGTAATACTAATACTATTAATGCCATTCTTCTAAAATTATTCTTCTTAAAAAAAAAAAAATATATATATATATATCCTTTTTTACATAATCTATGACTAAGCCTTGAAATACCACATGAACATCTCTGCCCACAAAATTAGATTTCATACATATTTAATTCACTAAATACAATTTACCCTCCACCTGAATAACCACATAGTTAATTATCAACTCCCCCAAATTAGCAGCTTTTACTTTATTACACATTTTAATTATATCTCAGTATTGTCAGAATGCTGGCTCCTTTACATGACTAACATTTTTTTTTTTTTTTTTTTATGAAAAAAACCCATACCCTTAGATGAATAAAATTTCTAAGATTAAATACCATGTCCCCAAGGATTCATTCCATGTGCTTAAGGCAACATTCTACTGTGATAGATGACAATATATTAAAAGCAAGTATTTCAGTTTCAGTAAGTGGTGCCTTTCTTTGAGCTATTATATCATTTGATTTAACAGGTTTTTATTGCTTGGGTGAGAATTAAATCAGTCATGCAAAACACATTTTTACTCGGCTTGTTGACAAAGCTTATATCATATTTTTTAAAAAGCTCATTTTTTTTCTTCAGATAGGCTAAATTAGAGTTTCTTCTTGCATTCCTTAAAGGAATACATTATGATAATAATACAAATGTAGCAAACCAGTTAGGAAATTTAGACTGTGCCAGAAATGACAGATATTATAAATTTATAGTGTTGTGTTCTGATTTTTAAAAATTTTACCATGTACTGAGTCTACTTTCAGACCTCAACATTTTTAAAAAAAGATTTTTTAGTTTCAATTATGTGAGTGCCTGTTCTGTATATGCATGGAAGTGCAGGCACCTGTGGAGACCAGAAGAGGGAATCAGATCTCCTAAAAGTAAAGTTACATAGTCTCATAGAATGAATGGATGCTATCGACAGAAAGTAGGTCCTCTCAAAAAGTACTACATGCTGAACCATCTCTCTAGAACCTCACACCTCAATTATTTTTAGTTTAATTTTTAAGGTTTTGAGAGCTTCATATATGTGTACTGTACTGACATCATTTCTTCTCCCCTTCCTCTCTTCAACTCTTCCCAATCTCCTCCACTTCTCAAATTCATAGACGCTTATTCTTTAAGTATTTATTATTATTATTATTACATATATGAGCTTATAAATTTATAAATACAACCTGTTAGGTTTCTTTACTGTTGCTCATGTCTACATGTATTTAGGGATGACTGCTTGGTATAAGATAACTTATGAGGGACCCTGTCCCAGGAGATGACATGAGTCTTTCTCTCTCAGCAACACTTAACTGTTACAAATAATATGTTAAAGAATTTTTTTTTTTTTTTAGAAAATATCACAGAATCGGACTACTATAGAAAGAACAACACTACTACTTCAAGAGGGATTTTAAGCCAATTAAAATTTTATTTATGTTCTTATCATCACTTATAAATTAACAATGCTAAATAATTAAAGTTTAAACTAAGTTCGCCCATTATTGTACTATGAAATAATGTGAGCCCCCAGGTCTAAGCCACCAGCCTGGGAGCGCTTAGGGAGGGACCCATGGCTCCAGCTATATATGCAAGGGAGCTATATATATAAGTAGGAGAAGAGATCCTTGGTCCCATGAAGGCTGGACATGGGGGTAGGATATTCGAGGGTGGGGAGGTGAGGTACAGGGAGGGTGGGTGGGGGTACACCAACGTGGAGGCGGGAAGAGGGGGAAGGGATAGTGAGTTCCTGGGAGGGAGGGGGGAAATGGGGTAAGAGAGAACATCTGAAATGTAAAAAATAAAAAATTTTTCAATAAAAAAAAAAAAAAAAAAAAAAAAGAAATAATGTGAAATATAATTAGGTGTCAAAGTTTCCTTTTAAATTTTTGAATGTATTTTGAAACAACTGCCTGTCCTTCATTACCCCAGAGCGTGTTTCATATTAAATAAAGGCTTTAAGTCATCATGATAGATCACATTTGCATTTTCTTTTTTAGATGACTATATTATTGATTGATTTTTGTTCCTCAATGTTTAAACTTCAAGATGTCTCTTGCCTTTGTATTCACTACTGCTTTATTAACATGAACTTATATTTTTACATGCATACAATGCAGACTTACATATACACGTTATTGAATTCACATGTTCATGAAAATCACCTTTAAAATTGGCAGGCCTATTCTTAACAAAATTCTGCATATTGTTCCTGGTTATCTTCACAATTTTAACAAATTTAAGAAAATATTGAGAGTTAAGATGAAATTTTAACTCAGTTATAAAATTGTAAGATTTCAAACATTAACAATTTATTTAAGGGGAGTACAGATACCTTTCAGAACAGGGTATCAGCTGGGTGTAGGTTCAGGTGACAGGTCACTATGGCTCTGCCTATGATTCACTTGTCCTTATCTAAGTTGGTACTGTCCACCGAGGCTGCCTATTTATAAGACCTATGACTACTAGGTCTGGTAAATTTCCACAGAAGCTGCATCTGTACTCCCCCTGAACACCTATGCTCTGGTGCCATTCCTTCCCCACATCCTGCCTTTTTGTGTTTATAACCTCTGTGTAAATAAGCAAATTACGATATGATTTAAATAAATTAAAAAAATGTGTATTTTGCCAAATCAAAAAAAA